>JBBPSC010000496.1:0-17360 GCA_038093395.1 Baorangia bicolor
CGTCTCGAGGCGCTTGGTCGCATCTCGGGTGGCGTGATAAGCTCCAGCGAGACGTCGAGGGAAAGGAGAAGGTCCAGCGCCTCGACGGGAGCTTGCGAGCGTACCGACGGCGTGGCGGAGGCGTGTGGTGTCTTCGCAGAACTCGACAAGTCTTTAGTGGATGTCGATGCGCTCGTTGACGTGGACGTGGACGGCGTGAGCGACGTCGTCGTCGCAGTCTTCGTACTCGCACCGTCCGACGTCGAGCTCGCCCGAGCGGACCAGGCCGCCGCGTCGAACCCACCAGCACCGGCGCCAGCGACCCCGTTCTCGCTCGTCCGACTTTCTGCAAACTCGCCCCATCCGGCTTCGTCTTCCGCGCCAACGCCGCCTCCCTCACTCCCCTTCCCGACTTTCCCTCCCCCTTCTGTATCCGAGTGCTCGTGCTCGTCTTCGTCCTCGCCAACCTCGAATAGCGCCCCGTCGTTGCCGAAGCTCTCATACCCGTCGCCAGGCACCGAGCCCGCACCCGCGCCGGTATTCCCACCAGAAACGCCAGCCCCACCACCATTCCCCACCCATCGCTGCGGATTCAGCATGGCGATCCCCTGCACGACGCCCGTTCCCACCGCGCCGACGCCAGTCCCGATCGCCGCACCGACACCCGTGCCAATGGCGCCCACCGCACCCACCCCGGCACCGACGGCCCGCGGGACGATCGTCACCGGCAGCAAAAGTACGTCTGTAAAGGATGCCAGCACGTTGCGCTTCATCAGTGCCGGATTTTGCGAGCCGAGGAAGCGCGCCTGAGCTTGGGAGGCCTGGGTGTGGGATTGCGATCGGGAGAGCGCGTGACCGTCGAGCGTGACCTGCGAGCACAAAGCAAGAAGTAAAGAGAGGTGTAACATGAGCGATGGGATGGCGCAGGGCTAGAGGTAAATATGAATGCATACCATCGAGGATGCCGTTTGCGAGACGGAACGTTCCCAATCTTTGCAGATCACTTCAAAGGCCCGTTTGAGTTCCTCCATCTCATCGTCGAGATAGTCGTCCATGTTTGGTTCGAACATCTTGTAACTGTAATTCATGATGAGACGGGCTCTGTCATGTAGAATGAGGTAGGGACGATTGACTGGATACGCACATGACATCCTCGGCTTGCTCTACCTTCACCGCGCCTGACTCACCCTCGCCGCGTCCTCCGTTGTTCGCGCTTCCCGAGACCGTGAGGATGCTGTCTGCGACTCTGAATGCCTCTCTGAAGCACGCGGCAGTTGCTGACAGGAAAAGGGGTATGCTGATTGTACGTGCTCGCGCGAGCAAGGAGGAAATGTATTCTGATATCTTTTAGATTAAGTGAAACGATGAAAATGGATCGGGCGGTATGCGCGCAGGCGTTAATGAGCGTTAATGCGTCAGATGCAGAGGTATATGCACGTCGAAAGAACGAAGCAAGTCAGCATCGCCCGACCATGAGCGACACGATACCAAGATGGCATGTGATGGCTGCCTACTTACCACATCATTGGCAACCCTCTCTGCGAACGCAAGCAACACGCCCGACTCGCGCGGAAACACCCTAAAAGCCCTCGCCCCATCATCCTCGACGGCAGCAAGGATGCGGGACATGAACCCATCCATAGCCGTGAAATCGAGACGAGTATCCTCCCTACATATTAATCAACAGCAAAACCAACGAAGAAGAGGAGACAGACGCACGTAAAGTTGGCAGACGGATCCCACTTTCCCTGCTCGTAAAAGATCTCTCGCTTCTCCGCCCAAAGCCTGCCCATCTCCCAGTCTCCTCCGGCCACACCGAGTTTGCTGAGCCGCCGTCCGATTCCGTTCGCACAGATTGAGACCTCCCAACTCGCAGACGCCACTTCTTTCATCCGCGCTTCGTGACCCCCCGTGTCCGCAGCATCAAACGCCGTCAGCAGGCTAGCATCGAATCTATCCAAGGAAGCCTCGAGAGACGCGAGACGGAGATCCCATGTGGATACAGGTTTGATGGCAGGAGAGAGAAACCGTGCAAGGAGGTGCAGCACACGAGCTTGTGTAAGGAGAGTGGTAGCAGGGGAATCCGAGCGTGAGGACAAACACGAGGTGAGGGATGCAAGGATGGCATGGGGAGGTGCATTCGGGGCGGGCAAGAGCGGGAGTAGTAGCGTATGTGCCCGTACGTACTTTGCGCGGAACGTCGGAGTAGGCTTTCCAGGCTCATATGTGTCCGCACTGCTCAACGGGGCTGAGCCCGACAAGTCCAAGAGCGCGCGTGGAGGAGCAGAGGCAAAGTCACCAAAGTCGTCGTCGTCGAGGGAGGAGACGGCGAGGGTGGCGGGGCCGTGAGTGCTGCGATTTTGCTTGTCCTTCTCGGCCTTGGCTCTGGCTTCGAGCTCGTCGAGGATGGTGCTGAGTCCGAGCCTCTGCGTGGCGAGGTCGAGCCAGCGCCGTTCCCAGATAATTTCGTCCCTCGCGACCCTGCTCGTTGCCCTGCTCGCTCTGGCGTACCTCGCAATGTCTGGGATCGGGAGGTGCGCCAACACTAGCACATGCAAGTCGGCTGGTAGCTTCCCGATGGGCTGCGAGAGCGGTTTGGTCGCTGCGAGGACCTGTGCTGGCGCTGGCGTTCGCGCATTGAAGTACCCAGCCGAGTGTCTCGCGTTGGATGACGGCTTTGCATGGCTCGTCGCTTTCGGGAGCGGTGGTGGCCGTTGGTGTTGAGAAGGATTCGAGTATAATTTTGTTGGTTCAAGCGCTGCGAACTTGTCCATCGCATCGTGTTCACCGTCCGACGCGTCGTACTCGCCCCTCTGATTTGCGCAGCCACGTTGTCCCCGTGGCGACAAATCAAGCGATAACTCGATCACGCACGATGACGAGCCCTCCAGGGACTGCCCCCGTCAAAGCCGAGTATGTACAGCTCAATGTTCTCCGTCGATCCTCATCCAACGATCCGCAGATTCCTACTCAGCAGCGTTTCCCGTCCAGCAGCCGACGATGACGCTGCAGAAGGATCCACATCCCATACTGGCCACCCCGTCGATCCCATCGCAGACACCGACTCGAACCCAGGTGGCCGCAAGAAGCTGACCAAACAGCAGAAAAAAGCCCACAGAGGTGCTAACAAAGGTCGACGGTTCGGAAAAGTACGAGACGAGCTCGAGCTCTGCTGGCGTGTCGTAAACGGGACGTTATGCGAGCATGGATCCGAGTAGGTTATCCCCCCATCTCGAGCTCACATGCGTCGTCGATGCTGGTGTACGTCTAGATGCCGATTCACACACGACATCCCTGCGTATCTTGCTGCCAAACCGAAGGACATTAAGCTCCCATTAGCAAGCAGCATCACGAGCACCCCACCTTTCGTCGTGATCGACAATAATGGCGAATCCACAGCTGCTTCATCTCTCGATTTCAGCACCACTTGTCCAAGTTTTGAAGAAGCGGGCGAATGTCGTCTCGGACTCAAATGTCGATTCCTTGGTGCCCATGCACGCGTGGACGAGAACGGCGCCATCGTTCTGGTTACGGATGAAGAAAAAAAGTCCAAGATCGCTCTCACCAACGCAGAACTCAACCAGGTGAGCGCAGAAACTCTAAAATTGCTGCGCCAAAACAGAGTGAGTCTCTGGTCACTTGTTATTCCTTGATTTCGGTGAACTATGAAATAGTATCCGAGGCCTATCACAGACGCGTACCTCAAAGAAATAGAAGTTGGAAAACAACCGGACGGCCCAGACGAGGATATACCAGCTCCGGGAGAACGGGCACAACAAGATGTCCCCCAGCGGATTGACGAGATTGTAACCAAGCGAACTGGCGACACGTCAGATCAAAACGACATCCCTGACGTGCCTATGCGCTTCTCCGAAAAGAAAAGGTTGCATTGGGCGGGGAAAACCTGTGAGATATTATCGTTATAATTTCCAGCATGATATGTTCACAACTTTGTCAAGATCTTGCACCTCTCACAACCGTTGGAAATTTGGTGGGTGGAGCCCCTCGCTTCAGACTATCCTTTCAAAATGCTCCCAGCCATTCCGGCGACTATGCGTCACCCTCGGTGCCGATATAACGTGTGGGGAAAGTAAGCATCCGGTGCCTCTTCTTTGCCTTGGATGCTCACTTGGTTGCATGTGCGCTAGTGGGCCTCGCTACCTCTTTCCTCACCTCTTCTCGCGAGGAATGGTCCCTAGTACGTCGACACCCCTCAGAAACCATCTTTGGTATACAACTCGCTGGAAACAAGCCCTCGACGATGGTACCAACCGCAGAGGTCCTCGGTAGAGAATTTGCGAACGGCATCGACTTCGTAGATATCAACTGTGGTTGTCCCATCGATCTTGTGTTTAAGACCGGCAGCGGGTCCGCTCGTATGTCCTACTCCCGCGCTGCAATCCCTTCTGACTAACTGTATATGCGCCCACAGTCCTTGATACACCCGCGAAACTAGGGAAGATCATCGTCGGGATGAACAAAGCACTCGGCGAGATACCAGTGACGGTCAAGCTCCGCACAGGCGTCAAAGAAGGACGCAATACCGCACACAAGCTTATGCCTCGGCTGAGTTCCAAGTGGGGTGTCGGCTGCATCACGGCAAGTATGACCCGTCTCCCCCTCTCATTCGCACTGACGAGGCGTGGACACGCAGCTGCACGGACGCACGCGACAGCAACGCTATACGAAGCTGGCGGATTGGGGTTACATCAAGGAGTGCGTGGATGCCGTTCGGGGGTGCGAAGCAGATGAAGGATGTACGTCCCTTTTCCTTTCTGCCGGTTCTTCATCGCATGACTGATACCCTCATCTTGTCCTTTCAGTGACGCCCATCCCCATCTTTGGCGGCGGCGACAGTTTCTCCTCCCAAGACTACTGGGAAAAAGTCGACACCACGGGCGTAGACGGTATTATGATCGGACGCGGCGCGCTCATCAAGCCATGGATATTCACCGAAGTCAAAGAGCGACGGGAGTGGGACATTAGCTCGCGGGAACGCCTCGAGCTCGTTCGCAATGTACGCTGCGTCCTGTGTTCCCTCTCTCCGCCACGCCATCCCTCTGACTCGATTGCAGTACGCAGAGTATGGGTTGACCCATTTCGGGACGGACACGGTGGGCGTGAACAAAACACGTCGATACCTCTGCGAAGCACTGTCCTTCCAGTACCGCTACGTCCCCATCGGCCTGCTCGAGCGGCTGCCCGCGCGAATCAACGAGCGTGCGCCGGCCTTTCAAGGTCGGGACGAACTCGGTGCGTCATGTCACTGCTGTGCGGTGGCAGCGAAGAAGATTCAGGGACTGACGACGGGCGTCACGCAGAAACGCTCTTCGCGAGTCCAAACAGCCAGGATTGGGTCAAGATATCGGAGATGTTCCTCGGGCCTGCGCCGGAGACGTGGACGTTTACGCCAAAGCATAAGAGCAATGCTCATGGGGAGGAGAGTCAGGGGTGATTCATATTCATGATTATTAACCTTGTTGCCAGCGTGTGGGAAGGGTCACCGTTCAATGGCAGGTCGCGCACGATCATGATGGGTGATAGTTGTGAGACTCGTAGAAAGCTTTGCGGACAGGGTGAATCAAGTGCTGCCTGTTGTAATGGAACGGACAAGCATCGCGGCGACACTAATCGCACTTCCGAAAACATGTATTTCTGGAGCATACGATACAGACGAGTACTAGTCAGAGCTTTCAATGTGTCCCACGGTCGTTGTGTCCGACCATCACTAATCACTCTTCCACCAGCCCCACTCCCTGAACTTCATATTGGTAGAAGTTGGAGCGCCTCTCTTCGTTCGGCTCCTCGAGACTAACTAACTCACTGACTTGAGCAGTATTTTTGCGGGTCGTTTCTGATTTTAAATTATATGCCGGCGTGCCCTTTCTTTCGTTTCGAAATCCTACTAATATAGGCTTGTCGCACGCTTCAACGAACTCGGCGATGAGTCGCAGACATTGACCAGGGGGTATCGGTGAGTGAGGAAGCGGTGCAGGTCATTTCATGGGACTATCTTAACATTCCCATGGCCCTCAGAGACCTAAGCTTGGTAGTAGTTCCTCAGGCGTTTCGAGCGATTAGGTGACCGTCCTGATCTTCATTCCATCATTGGTGGGCTACTTGCTCTCCAGTTGGTTCCTCCGATTCCATCCGCTTTCGGGCATCGCTAACTTGCATTGTATTTTGTGCGCACGAATCTCTTGACGCTTACTCCCGTGCAAATTACATGACTCATTGGTCTGCTTCTGAAAGATCGCTACCGCCAACTTTTACTCGCCGCAGATATGGCGCGGGACGCAGCTACGTGAACAGCTTTGGAACTCGGCTATCATATTGAAATGCATGGCTATCGAGTGGCTCCGAGTCGAACACGGTCATTCGGTTGTCTAGGGTCAACTCTTTCAGCTTCGCATCCCGTTCGGTGAGTTACGGTCTGCCTATCTGAGTCTCGCGCGTCTGGATTGGGACATCCCAGTGCTCCCCACGACCGGCTCACGCTCCAACATACGGAGGAATCGCTAGCAACGCGCTCAACGATACCATGCGCTCACACTCGAGCGGGAGCGCCTCTTGGAGGAAGTCCGGTCTATACCACGTTTCGAGCGATTCTTACTGCCATAACCGTTTTTTCAGCTCAGGGATTCTACACACTCAGGACCTGTCGTCCTCCTTCACGCTAGTGAACAACGTTGTGATGCACTGATCATCACGACAGACTCAAATACGATGCCTCTTATTCGCGTTGCCCTCTGACCTCTCTTCCCAGTTTAAATTGCTCGCGGAATGACACACCATTGGCTTGTGTAAGAAAGATTCAGGTGGGTTATGGTTATTTGAAGTACAAGCATTTGCGGGCCAAGCCTGTTATGGTACATTGAGATCTGTCCCACATGGGTTTCTGATATCCTACAACGACCCAAGCCTGCATTACGTCTGTTGGGTCGTATTGACTTTGGCAAGTTCGTAGAGGTACGATCCGAATAATTTGGTCTAAAAACGGAACGGAACTCAATATTGAGATATCAGTGGAGCCAACGACAGGGCTTACCCCCTTTATATAGTTATCCACGTCCAACTTCTCGCTCAAGGAGCTGCAAGAGTAGGGTAACACGAACACATCAGTATGCGTCAATCCATAGGATCGCGGAATGATCAAGCTTACTGAGCACCATCGTC
The DNA here is from genome assembly GCA_038093395.1 of Baorangia bicolor. Taxonomy (NCBI): domain Eukaryota; kingdom Fungi; phylum Basidiomycota; class Agaricomycetes; order Boletales; family Boletaceae; genus Baorangia; species Baorangia bicolor. The sequence continues at coordinate 7,156 of JBBPSC010000496.1, forward strand.
CGATCTACCCATTGGCAACAACAACACGTTTGTCTTCAGTATGTCCTCAAGTTCGAGCGCTAGCGGGATACTGCCTCCTTCGCGCGTGTAGTCTGGGGTGACCCCATAGACGGTCTAGAAAAACAGTAGTTACAAGTTTGAGCGGGCGGCTTTGATCGCATCCACCGAAACCAGCCAGAACGACACGAACCTGAGTTGCGGCAGCTGCAGCCTGGAAGTTCCAGTTATCTTTGTCACCTACCCAAGGAAGGCCTCCGCCTTCGAATTTCACGTTCATCTTATTCTTCGACTTCAGCTTGGCAAATTCAGCATTGAGGAAGTCCTCGACGAGCGGCTGAATTACATCAGGAGTCTGTGGTTTCACGAGGCTGTCGGAGAGTATGATCGTGGTAAGATCGAGTGCATAGTGCGGGAGGAAACGTGGTGATAAATTATGGCTTACCGAAGACTGAACCTCCCACTGATCTCGTGGGGAATGATGGTCAGCAACCCATCCGTATCAAATGCACCTTTGATGCCGTGGATAGAGAGAGAGGGATAACGCATCCGTCCCATCAACAGCTCCGTCGGGTCCTCGGACAACTCAACCTGGTGAACGTTCAATTAGCTGAATTGAAGTATAATGCACCAGAACGGTATACGTACATGAGTACCCGTATCCTTCACGAGATCATCGACTGTGTAGTGTAATTTTGCATACTCCTCCCTGGACCCCGGCGATGAGAGTGTGCCTGGAAATAGAAGCAAGAATAAAGGCATTCTCACCTCTCTTCCTCTGTTGGCGGATCGACCATGGCCTCAACACCAGGGATAGTGATCAAACCACTCGGTTCTACCAGTTTAGCGAGCAACTTGACCATGTCTGTCATGGGCTCGTGTATCATCCGTCCGTATATTCCAGAGTGAAGGTCGTCATTGGCTCCCGTAATATTTATGCTAAAGTAGGCAATACCTCGCACACCGTAGGTGAGTGCTGGGCGATAGGTAGTGAGCCAATAGTTGTCCGTCTGTTTACGAGCCGGCAATCAGTGATCAAGAGGTGCACGAAAGCCGAGAAGAAGCGTCCCGAGATACTCACGATACAAGCACAGCTAACGCCGGCAAAGAACCCCTGTTCTCCTTTTGCAGCCTCGTCTTTAATCCAATCGTCGAGTTTGACGCTCCCACTCTCCTCCATACCTTCAAACAGGAAGCGGACGTTGACGGGGAGCTTCATATCAAGCTGTGTGTGCGCTTCGAGGACATTAAGCCATCCCATGACGGGACCTTTATCGTCCGTAGAACCGCGACCCACAAGCTTATCCGTGTCACCTTGCTGAACGCGTGTGAGATGAAATGGGTCAGGGGACTCTGGGTTTCGCTCTGCCCAACCTGTCGGGTCGGCCTGTGGTCGCCATGGGTAAATACTAGGTTGGTCTCGCATACACCCGAATCGACAAGAGGCACTTACAGGCTGAACATCATAATGCCCATAGATGAGCACTGTCTTACGGCCGCTGGTATTTCCAAGGCGCCCAACGACGAGCGGCGGAAGTTGGAGAGGGGGGTTGGTGCCTGGCTGTTCTCCAAGCTCAACGAGCTGTGTGTCTGTCACGCCAGCTGAGATAAGTTGGCTTCGCAAACAGACACCCATGCTTCGGACGTCGTCTCGGCGAGCTGGGTCCCCGCTCACACTAAGAGACGACAAGGGATGTGAATGGTGCTAGCACAACGGGGAATAACAACAACCTACCTTTTAATTGATACAGCGTTGGTGAGTCGATCGATGAAAGGCTGGACATTAGTATCGACGTAATTGAGGAACTTTGTTTGGTTGTCTGTCATGGCTGTGCGATGAATCTGCGAGGTTGAATATTTGAATATCGAGTCTGGAGAAATCGACAACAGAAGGAGGGGGGTATTTATACCATTCCCCCTTCCACATAATTGAAGGAGCACTGATTATTCGGATCCGGGGGTAGCGCATCGGCACAAAGAACAGTGACCTTGTCAAACTCTGGGCTTCCATTCCTTGCGAAATCGGGACCGTATAATAGAACTTTTCACTTGTGGCGTCACATCATGCCTAATGCCATACCGTTACTTAGACTTTCTCATAATGCATTTTAGGTTTTGCTACATTTTCAGCACAAAGACCTACACTTTGGTAATATGCATTATGAGAAAGTCTACGACGATGGCACTGAGCTGCCAGTGGAGCCTGGATCATGGACCGAAGAAAAGGGCATCTGCGCTCAGAACACGAGGACATGCTTTAATCGCTATACCCGCAAATCTGTGACCTCGTTCCAGTAATCCATTTGTGCCTTTAGGGGGGGGAGGCCACACGGTGCACGGGTAGTGGAGTTGCCGGTGCGATATAGATCGATGGTACTTAGATGCTAAGTACGCCCATCTTACATACGTCGCAAAAATGATGTGGTAATTACCGTGCATAATAAGGTATTCCAAGGTCCCGATGCCGATTTAACCTGACGGAATTCCTGTGTGGGCCCACGTAGGTTGGATTCATCTAGGTCGGTCACGGCAACGTCGTATCCTTCCTAACTTATCAGACAAACCGAACGCCACAGAAATGTGCATTTTGCGTCTGGTTAGGAAGGTACTCGGCTTGGCATGACTTTTCCGATCGCTTAGACGCTCGCCGATATGATCAATCGATCATGATGAGCAAGCGAGGTGGCGCAACACTTTTCCTCTTGCCCAGCTTAGGCCAGTCCAGCTGTAGCTCAGTCAATCCTTCGTTGTATCGCACCCGCCGCCCTCCACACCCTCTCTCAGGTCCGCCATCTGATTGGCGAGCTTCGTTCCCAAGTCCTCAACCGTCCGTTGCACTTTGCTCGATCTAGCCCTCGCAGCTCGCTCTGCTTGGCAGTGCCTCGGGCTTTCGCCTACATCCTTCCCATTCGTTGCACATAGATCAGTGATCACATTACTTGCATCTACCGTCGTTTCTCGATCACTGTAAGCGATCGATACTTACGGAGGCAGTCTATGGGTGAAAACCGAAATGGAGTTCAATCATCTCTTGTTTCTCATCACTTCGCTGCCAGTACAGGCTGTACAGCTCGTCAGTTTCTGTTCCGTAGTTCGTCTGATATTATATCGTTTTTTCGTACCCACCCGCCACACCTCTCTCACGGACTCGAATAAACCAAGCCGCCATTAATGTTTGTTTTATTCGACGCTGCTGAATGAGGCAGCCTCCACTGTTCAAACGCATGCATCCTGTCCTCACAGCTCGGCTTGTCCCGAGAGATTCGGGTGCGGTTACGCCGGAAAAAACTTTTGGTTTTTCGCCCGGATCCTTGTCTTTCATCTACACGGTAGCGCGTATACGCATAGACCACATTCTGTCAAATCTATACTATGCAATCAAAGATAGTCCTGCCAGTGGGCCCCACTGACGTTGTCATTTCATGGAGGTAAGTTACCTCAATAAGTTTTGACAATGGGCAGAATTTCGGTGTGGGTTCCCCTCGCCTTTCACTGAGTCACAAGGAGCTGAAGAATCGAACTCGCAAGAAGCCACCTGCCGCAGTGACTCGGGAGAATCATCGTTGCCTAGATCTGGTACTACCAACTCAGCACGACTTTCCCGCAATCCCGTATGTAAGTAACTTTCGTTGTGGCATAGTTAACGAACAGTCCACCTGGTTCAACGGGCCTGTCTTCTACCTATCAATATCTGCCCTCCAAAAGAGTAGAATGATTATCGTTCCCCTCTTGTCGCCTGGTATCGCCTCGTGGACTTGAAATTTCGTTTCTGTGAGAAATTGTCGAGATGTATGCGTGTTACTGACGCTCCATCATGGGTAATTTTCCCCTGATGTATCCTTAAACCCCTTATCAGTTCGGGCGTGAGCCCGAAATACATCTTTGCCTACTACTTATCCTCATCACCGTTGTACCCGCTGACTTCTTGCCATGCTTTCAGTCACTGATAACTCGGGAAAACGTATCCCCGAACCCCAGTACTTGAAGGCCACTCTAACTTAGATGCCAGCTCCCACGGCATCCCGCTCAGCTCAATATGACCTCGCTCATGCGTTTGGTCACTTGGATATGTGCCAGTGTCCTCTTGACCCATTCGTTCTTCGTGGCAGCCTCAATAACGACGCCCCTACCAGATCTATATGAGGCGTCGTTGACAGAACTTCAAGCCGGATTGACCTGTGGCCAGTTTAACAGCGTAGATCTGATCAAGGTACGTCTGTTCACGCGTTTACCCTTGGGAGATAGGCGATGATTGCCTCGATCTGGTGCTGGAGGCTGATTGCGTTATTGATGAACCCAAACAGGCATATTTTGCCCGGATCAATGAAGTAAATCTCCAGGGACCTGCCCTACGTGCGGTGATTGAGACAAACCCGACCGCGCTCGACGAGGCCGCTGCGCTGGACTATGAGCGCCTCCTCTACGGGCCTCGGAGTGCGCTCCACGGTATTCCAGTTCTTGTAAAAGACAACATCGGAACTGTTGCTTTTGAAGGTATCACCCTTTTCGAAATGTTGATGAATTGACTCTGATTGCATGGATCGCAGGCATGAATACAACTGCCGGAAGTTATACCCTCTTGAAGTCAATCATTCCCGAGGATGCTGGTGTTGTCAAAAAATTGCGTCAAGCTGGTGCCATCATCCTCGGTGAGCCTTCTTTGCCACTACACGTATGATTCGCTCTATCTGAAATACCCGAACTAACAGGAAAAGCAAACCTATCCGAGTGGGCTCACTTTAGAGGGAACATTGCATCGGGATGGTCGGGACGCGGCGGGCAATGCACGAATGCCTACTACCCGAATGCTGACCCTTGTGGATCCTCCTCCGGTTCGGCCGTCGCCTCTTCGATTGGGTTGACGGCTGTCGCGCTCGGGTACGTTTTGGCCCATTCTCTTTCCAGCAAACTTCTCATGTGATCGCAGGACGGAAACTGATGGAAGCATCACATGCCCTGCCAACCAAAACAACCTTGTTGGTATTAAACCAACTGTTGGCCTTACCTCGCGTGCAGGAGGTGGGTGTCTAGATGTTTAGGGTTGCTTTCCTTGACCCTCTTTACAGTCATACCCATCTCTGAGCATCAAGACACTGTTGGCCCTCTCGCTCGTTCCATGTCTGATGCGGCCATTGTCCTTTCCATCATCGCTGGCCCCGACCCGAATGACAACTTCACCCTCGCCCAACCTACCCCTGTTCCTGACTACACTATGGCACTCAGCAATTCGTCCCTAGTCGGAAAGCGCATCGGAGTGCCGCGCGCCGTGTTCTTGAACGATTCGATGTCTGGGAATGACCCATATGTCAACGTCGTATTTGAGCAGGCCCTCGAGATTCTCAAAGAGCTCGGTGCGACGATCGTAGACCCTGCAGATCTTCCTTCCGCATACGAGATTTACAACTCAAACAACGAGACGGTAGTTTTGTCAACGGACTTCAAGGTTCGTCGTGGTGGATACGGATTGTGTGATTGTCTCGGTCGATACGACTGACTGTGTAGATCCAACTCGACGCGTGGTTCAACAGCCTCGTCGCGAACCCCTCCGGCGTCGCATCCTTGGCTGATGTCATCACATTTGACGATGCCAATCCGACCCTGGAAGAACCTTCTGGCTACACGGACCAATCGACGTAAGTGCCCTCTATTCAACGCCACTCGAGCTCAACCTTGACCACGTCTGACCTACGCCTACAGCCTGATCGCCTCCGAGGCCACAACTGGTTTCAACGCATCCTACTACCAATCGCTCGCGTTCGACAAGGAACTCGGGGCGACGCGTGGAATCGACGCAGCGCTGGAGATGTATTCGCTGGATGCCCTCGTCCTGCCTGCCCCAGGATACACCACGGTTCCAGCTGGTAAGCCCACGTCATCACGCCTTCCTCGTCTCCGTCATGCTTATCACGCATTTGACGTCCAGCCATCGCCGGCTACCCCATCATTACTGGTGTGTTCCCCGTTCCTGCCCTCCATCCTCTAGCTTTCTTCTTCGTCTTCATCCCCTGACCCGCTGCCTGACAGTTCCACTCGGGTTCTACCCTGACAACGTCACCGTCGGAAGTGCAGGCCCCAACACCGTATACCCCGCACCCGGTGTACCCATCGGTCTCTCCTTCCTCGGTACGGCGTGGAGCGAATACGAGCTCATCGGGTTCGGATATGCGTACGAACAACATACACAGACACGTCTTCAGCGGCTGGCATATGCAGCTGCAATCCCGACGACGCAGCTCGCGGACGTGATAGGTGCAGGCTCGTCGTGAGTCGAAGTATCGGTGTAATAATATGGATGTGTCGTCGTTCATGTTGGTGCGACGAGTGCATAGGATACCGTGACGTTAATTTGAAGTCTTTGTTGTGCATGTTGTTGCTTGCTTTATCGATATTGGGAAGAACAATCTCCGACCATAATCCAATCTAGTCCATTTCATGACATAATATTAATATTTGAACAGGACGAGGGACGGAGCGAGACAGTAAGCGAAGATATAGAACTAAGCACCGAGATGTATATAGAGAATGCGTTGATCAAGTGGTACATCCACCATTTTTCTCATCGTCTCGTGTAGTGCTAATGCTGCGCGCGTATGATCCAAACAACCAGACTCGTCCGTCATGTTGTCGTAAAACATCGAGATGATCTTGTTCGTCTGACCGTCGTCCACCGCCCACATCGTCCCAATGACGGAACGGAACCCGGCGAACTGCATCGCAGACGCAAGATGGATCACCTCATCTGGACTTTCTTCGTCTCCCACAGTCGTATGACAGGCAGAAAGGTACGCAAACTGGGGATTCTCCAAGTTACACTGGACAATGTGTTGAATCGTGAAATGCCCGTCGTGGAGCGCGAACGCAGACTCGAACGGCTCTTGCCGGTTCGGAATACCATGACACGCAAAGTGTACCCATTGATTCTTCCTGAGCTCTTCGGCGACCCGGGAAATGCAGGATTCTGTACCCTCAACGCGCGTAAATGTGGCAAGACCATCGACACGCTGACCAATATTGGTCAGTTCGGCGCCTACGGAGACGAGCTCACTCCCGCGGACGGCTGTTGCTTGACCTACAGCGACAAAGTGTCTCCCTTCAGTTGTAGAATTAGGTGGACTGGGCCGTCTAGCATGAATGAGGGCGGTCAGGGTGGGGGTGTAAGACGAGATGTAGAGATCAGTGAATTTACGCTGGCCCTTCCTAAACGGACCGGCAGCGTGCAAGGGCAGAAGGGAGAACTCGGCGGTGGGGCACCACCAGATGCGTGATTTGAAAGGATATATCGTCTTAAGGAAGTCGACGATACGGGAAACGACTTCGTCCCAGAGTTTCCGCAAGAAGGCAGCGAGCTCTCTCTTCACGTCGTCTCTCTTCGCGCGCACAGTCAATCTATGAAGCTTCGAAGCCAGTTCTCGAACATCTCCTTGTGTGATTTGCAACGGGATGTGCACAGGATCCTGGTCAACTAAAACAACGAGCGCATCGCAGCTGTACTGGCTCGCGTTCACGATGATGACGGGGCCTCCGCGGGCTGCCTGTTGGAGATCGGAAAAGAGTGAGGGGAGAAGGAAACATGAGAGACCGGGCAGGTCGCGGATATCGGTCAAGACTCTTTGCAATTCAAGGTTGAAATGGCACACCCGGTCATGCTGATCTGCACCAGGTGAATCGAGGGCATCGCGAATGCACGAGGTCAGCCGGGTGAACTCGTCCGCCAACGTCTTTCCTGCCGGGCCAGATGCAATGATGTCGTCAAGCGGGGAACGGAGGCGAGTGAACTGGCTCCAAAAGACACCCCGTCCCTGTTCTAGAAGCTCGACTGCACGGGCGGGAGCACGTTCTCGAAGACAAGCTGAGAACGCGTCCACTGCGAGCGACGCCGCAAGGTCCTTGAGGACGGCAAGGTGTCGAGGTAATGACGGCAGAGTAGCCAGATGTTGAATAAGTAATCGAAGAGATGTTTCGTAGGCGAGAAGCATCGTGGGGTGGTGGTGATCTTCAGCTGCATTGACCCATTCTTTGGCGGCAGACAGATCCGATGAAGACACCGTTTGCGGTAGTACATGCGCCAACTGAGTATAGAGACTGAAACGCTCTTCCTGGTACTTTAATTGGCTTGACTGCATGAGCCGAATGCGGAGGAAGCGTGCAAGATTCGTCAAAGAGATAGATCTATCTGGGTGCCCCGGTGTGCGAAGTGGCAGTGCTTCTCGCTCGAGGACAATGGCCTCCTCGAGGTCCTCCATTTCCCCGAGCTGCCAGTACCGAGTGGAGAGATGACTTGCAAGGTTGCTCAAAGACACTGACCGATGGGGGTGCCCCGGTGGGCGAAGCTCCAGTGCCTCTCGGTCGAGGACGATGACCTCGTCGAGGTCCTCCATTTCCCCGAGCCTCCTGTACCGATCAGAGAGATGAACTGCGAGGTTGCCCAAAGTCATCGCCCGATGAGCGTGCCCCGGGGGGTAACGTTCCAGTGCATCTCGGTCGAGGACAATGGCCTCATCGAGGTCCTCTATTGCCCCGAGCTGCTGGTAACGTTCCCAAAGACGAACTGCAAGGTTGTTTAAATAGTTGGATTGAGGGTGCCCCGGTGGTCGAAGACCCAGTGCTTCTCGGTCGAGGACAATGGCCTCGTCGAGGTCCTCCATTGCCCCGAGCTGCTTGTGCCGAGTGGAGAGATAAATTGCAAGGTTGTCCAAAGTGTTCGACCGACCAGGATGCCCCGGTGGGCGAAGTTCAAGTGCTTCTCGGTCAAGGACAATGGCCTCGTCGAGGTCTGTCATCACCCCAAGCCGGTTGTACCGATCGTAGAGATGAACTGCAAGGTTGTTGAACGACTTCGACCGATCAGGGTGTCCCTGTGGGCGAAGTTCTAGTGCATCTCGGTCGAGGCCAATGGCCTCCTCGAGGTCCACCATCGCCCCGAAATGACGGTGACGATCACCGAGATGAACTGCAAGCCGATTCAAAGAATCAGATCGCATGGGGTGGCCGGGTGGGCAAAGTTCTAGTGCTTCACGATCAAAGACGATCGCCTCGTTCATGTAATCGGTCTCCCCTCCTTGCTCAAACTTGGCGACAAGGGATTCCGCCCGCGAATGCAACTGTTTAACTGATAGGGACATCATTTCACCGCTTTCCATCCCGACAGAACGACAAGTACCTTTCGAATCCATGTGGGTTGAACGAACTTGAATCAATGTCGGTGGTTGGGAGAGCGCTGGAATGTTGTGTGAGCGGACCAGGACCGAAAAGGCAACGATATGCACATTCTACCACACCCGGACAGCGCGTGCCAGTGGACTCTTTGTTGGGCGAACATCAAATCTACTTGCCAAAGGGCTGCGCAAAAAACCATTCTCTCGCTCTGTTGGATACCTCTTGCAACTCTTTCGCCCTTCTTCTTCGTTCATCACATTGGTTGCATCGCGCCTATGACCGCGGGACGTGGGAGAAGCGGGATGGAGTGTCCCTAAGAGATTCCCAGCTGTTACCTCGCGTAAAAGATAGGTCATGATCGTCGTTCTCACCAACACAACCTTCCCTAGCAAATACCCACACAGAGAGCGCAACCACACATATCCTGTAAAACCACCTCGAGTACGCCTCGTATTCGGTGTTTATACAAAGTGACGCAGGGCGCAGATCTTGTGCACTGGTGACGCGAATAGCGTCAGACGGTGGTTAGCGGCGCCGGAGAAGCGGATAGTGCGGCCCGCTTTGATGTAGTGGGGAGTCTTCAAGGATGATGCACCTGTAATCGTGTACTGTTCGCGGATATCTACAACTCCAACTTGAACACCCAAAACTGCCTCTGCACCTGGGGGATGACAAAGTCTCGGCGTGGCGAGAACGCCCTTGACAAACAAAATTTCTTCTGGGTCGTCGTCTAAGGATGCAAGTGTGACACAAAACCAGGTACGTTGATCACTGCAAGAAACATCCTTCATATCGGGTCCCATTCCTCCAGATTAAGGCATGAGAGGTGTATTCCTCTATCACTTCTACGAATCAGCAGGCTTGTCGACCCATACGCTGGGTCAGATGATGAATGACGACGTATGAGGGAGGATGGAAGCTTTCGAGTCGCGGTGCTGGACAACTTCGGAGCAGGGTAAGCTTGAGGGAAGGCATGGCGGAGAAGTGGAGTGGGTCGGCAGGATGCGGGCATGCGCAATGTAAATGTAAATGGTGAAGATTCGGGGTTCACC
>JBBPSC010000497.1:0-17349 GCA_038093395.1 Baorangia bicolor
TAAGTATATCCTATATAAGGATAAGATCTCTCATGTATCTACGTACTAGATAAGATATGATATAGGAGTTGATTAGCTGCTTGATAGCGCTATGTTCAACACTCCCCCTCGCTAAAAGCCAGGTAAGACTTATAAGCGGAAGATCGCGCTAAGAAGCAGCGAAGACCAGATAGATCGGATTTAATAAAAAGTGAGACCTAGTTGAGCCCTGAATTTATTGAACTTTATGTGACCGAGGTTTTTGGTAAACATATCGGCAGGGTTATCGTTTCCTTCGATAAAGAAGAGTTGCACTTTTCCATCAGCAGTGACTTCTCGTATATAGTGATACCGGATGTCAATGTGCTTACTCCTACTCTCAGTGACTGGGTTTGATGCCATGAAGATGGAACCCTGGTTGTCACTGCAGATGGGTACTGCTGAGAGTTTATACCCTAGTTCAGATAGTAGAGTGTGGATCCAGATTGCTTGGCGGCTACAATCGGAGAGTGCCATATATTCAGCTTCAGTGCTGGATAGTGCAACAGATTTCTGGGCATGAGAGGCCCAAGAGAAAATTCCACCTGCTAGCTTGAAGAAGTAGCCTGTTTGAGAACGGCGCGTGGTGGGGTCTGATGCCCAATCGGAATCGGTACAGGCAAGGATGCCTTGTCCAGAGGAACCATCATAGTCAAGGGAGTAATTTCTTGTTCCTATGAGGTAGCGGCAAATATAAAGCGCTTTATCAAGATGTTCCTCGGATGGGTTAGCCGATTGTCTTGCCAGTGCTATTACAGCATAGGCGATATCAGGGCGTGTGCCTAGCATCAGATACAATAGTGATCCAATCACTGTCTGAAATCTGGATCTCAGGGCTGCACTAGCGGTGCCTTCATTCGGTGTTGGGTAGTAACCCGCCGGCAGTGGAGTGGGTGCGACCTTGGCATTTGTCATACCGCATCGCTCAATGACTTTGTCAAGATAGGCGCATTGATCTAAAGAGATTTTGCGACCTGAGCGGCGGATGCGCATGCGGAGAAACTCAGTTGTCTCCCCCAGATCTCTGCATTCCCACTTCTGCATGAAGCGTGCCTTGATCTGATCTACTGCAGCCTTGTTAGGGCCGCAGAAAAGTGCATCATCTACATAAATGATGGCTACAACTGTACAGGAGCCTTTCTTTTTGTAGAGAAAAATACCAGCATCAGACTTCAGGCGCTCAAAGCCGAGTTCTTTCATAGACTCGTTGAGGGTTTGCCACCAGGCTAAACCTGCCTGTTTAAGTCCATAAAGGGCACGAAGTAATCGGAGCACTTTATGCTCTTGCCCTGGCTTGGTAAAGCCTTCTGGTTGTTCCATATAGATTTCTTCGTCCAGCTTGCCATACAAGTAGGCGCTTTTGACGTCGAGCCCAGAGATATACCAGTTTTCAAGTGCACCGAGTGCTAGCATCAAGCGCACTGTTTCGAATCGCACTACTGGTGAGAATACTTGGTCAAAGTCCATGCCTTCGACCTAAGAGAAACCTTTGGCTACCAGACGGGCTTTTTTACGGCCATCTGTTTTAGCATCAAAAACCCAGCGATTTTTTATGACCTTCCGATTTCTTGGACGGTCTACTAATTCAAAGACCTTGCGCTTTTTAAGGATTTCTAATTCATCGCGGCAAGCTTGCTCCCATTGGGAACGTTCAGCCTTGGGTAGGCGAGCTATGTCTTTGTAAGACCATTCACGAGGGGGCTTAGATGGACCATCATCAGGATCAATCGCTTTGGCTAGCAAGAAATGCGCCAATGGTGCTCCTCCATCCAGACAGAGTTGATCAATGTCCATCTCAGGATTTTGATTGGAGGGACCAGGTTCTGGTACAGCTGGTGCTGCGGGTGGTTGTGGAGGCTGAATAGCTTCTTCCCACCGAGATAGTTTCTCAGTGTCCTTAAATTGTTGGACTGGGTGGCGATCACCGTAGATATTGTCAGGATGGTTTGGAATACGCCTTTCGTGCTGAGAGCGGCGAGGAGCTTGTGGAGGAGCCACAGGGCGTGGAGCCGGAGGAGGACTAGGAGTCCTTGGAAGTGGAGGGGGGCTTTCAACCCTAGGAGGTGCCTGATGTGGCGCAGGTTGCTGCCTATCAGCAGGAGGGAAGTCTTCATCTCCTTGCATGGTGAGATCAGGCATGATCCCAGAGGGATCAAGAGGAGGGGCGTCCTGCTGGACACGGGTGTTGCGACGCTTGCTGGCAGTCACACAATGAGGAAACATTGCTTCATCGAAAATCGCATGAGCAGATGTGAAGATGATATTGAGAGGATAGCGCATAAAAATAAAATTGCGCTCATTTCCTGGAGCAATGCCAATGTATGTCATTAATTCAGATTTGGGGGCTAGCTTGTCTTTTCGCACATCAGGCGATAGATATACGTAAGCACCACATCCAAATACTCTGAGATGTGAAATGTCTGGTGTTTCACCATGCAGCAACTCATATGGAGTGCACCAATTTATTCTCCGAAGCAGAGTGCGGTTGTAAATATGAATTGCATGTAGTACAGCAAATTCCCACCAGCTTGGAGGTAAGCAAGCCTCATGGCGCATTGCCTCAGCTTTATCCATCATGGTGCGCATGAATCGTTCGGCGCGACCATTCTGTTGAGGAGTATGAGGGGCAGATTGCAGGATTTTGATGCCGTGCTGTTTTAAAAGCGCATCAAAAGCATTGGATTTGTACTCTCCCCCTGCATCTGACATCCATGATATGACTTTGGCAGAATGCTGAGTCGATACCATTTGGAGGAAATCACGCGTGGCAGTGATGGCACCACCCTTAAGGCGCATGCATGATGCCCATACATGGCCAGTGAAATCGTCTACAAAAATGATTACATATTTGTACTTCCGATATGAATCAATCGGGAAAGATTTGAGATCCGAATGGATTAACTCAAAAGGTTTGGTGGCACGAGCTGGGTTATGTAAGAATGCCTTATTGGGCATCTTCCCAAGGGCGCAGCCAGGACACAAAGGGTCCTTTGCGGATATGGTGATATTCGGAAAATTCCGAGTGTTCTTCTTTGCATGCGAGAGAACATCGCGAGAGGGATGGGCGAGACGGCGATGGAGAGTCTGGTAGTCAATTGTATAAACTGTGGCCAGATGGGCATGAGTGGTCTCAAATGGAAGAGACATGATCGAGTAGATTGAATTGCCAAAGAATCGAGGATGGAAGGATAGATATTCTGATCCTGATTTTCGATAGAAAGTGATGTGCTGCGTATCACCGCGCACAGTCATATTGTCTTGGAGGAACTTGCCCATAGATAATAATCTACAGTTTATGTCGGGCATGTAATGGACTGGATATAGGCGCACAGTATAAGGGCGGCCATTCTCAGGGCGTATTGTTAAAAAGACTGTACCCTTGCCTGTGATCTGAGTATGACCATTGGCAGTGTTGAGAAATATCAGGTGATCCAGCAGCCAATATTGGGCGAAATCATCCATGGACATAGTAAAATGCAGGGAAGCCCCTGAGTCTATCATCCATTCATGTTCTCGCTCTTTGCCTTTGCCTTTGCACTTAGTACAGCCCGAATAGGCGACAGAATGCATACATATGTTGTCATTTTGACTATTTATGTACAGAGGGGAGGCAGTAGCTACATCTATACTACTAGTACTCAATCCTGTAGAAGAGGAGAGACAGTGAGTGGATGTGCTCGAGTGAGGGTGAAAGGGGACTGACATTTCGTCGAGGAGTTCGTCCCTGAAAATGGCGTCGTCTCCGTACAGTAGCACAGCGTCGACGTCCGAGCCATAGACATCAACGATGCCGTCGACGTCCCAGGTTTCGGACGGAGGGGCAATGAGCGCGCGAGCGCGCTTTGAGGGGGTCGGAGCATTGTCCTCGTCGTCAGAATCGCCTGGGAGGAGCCCCGGGAGAGGGGTGTCCTCAGCGATGGGCGAAATGTGCGCCGCGACGTGGTTGGTCGCGGGCGCGGACGTGAGTGGGGAGAGACGCGCTGCGTCAAGCGACAGGAGCTGAGAGGCTGGGCCTTCGAGGGTGCGTGCGACTTCGGCGCTGCCCTCGATGCCCATGCGCTGCGCCAGGGTGAGCGCGCGCGTGGTGTGCGTGAAGGCCGGGGGGCCGTATGACGTGGCGCCGAGGCAGTGCGCGAGTGAGCGCGGGTCGTGCGCAGGCGTCGTGATGAGGTCGGGATGGAGGACAGGCAGCGTGTAAGACGAGGGGGTACCGATGTCGATAAAGGGAGTGGCAAAGGCGAGGGAGGCGAGGTTGCCGTGGTGGTTGTGGTTGTGATCGGCCGTTGACGACCAGTCGCGGTTCTTCCCTCCGCGAGTGCCACGAGGGCGCTTCTTAGCGGCGCCCTTGCCTTTGTCTGAGTCGGCGTGTGGTTTATCGGGTCGCTCGTTGCTGCCTTTTTGGGGCGCATTCGAGTCGCCCAAGCCGCGTTGTTGGGCCTTGAAGGAGGGCGCGCCCGGGTTGTGCTTGACGGCGCTCAGCTTCTGTGCGTTGGAGCTGCCGCCGGCATCGCCCGATTTGGCGCGCTTGTTCCCGCGATGCACACCGTGCTGGTCCCAAGAGAGGACCACCGTCTTTCGAATAGAGTCGATTGTAGTTGTAGTGAGGGAGTCCGAGGTAGCAATATTTTGAGCTACGACCTCCATTTGTGGAGGGAGCTTTGCGAGTAAAATCATTACCTGGACTTTAGTCGGAAATTTGAAGTCAGCTTCGTCGAGGCGAGAAAAAAGCATGGCGAGACGGTCGAGGGACTTTCCTGGGTGAGCATCACCCGGAATCTTCAAGTCGAGGATCGCGCGGAAGTCCGCATATGCGGTGGCTATGCCGGATTTTGCGTAGTCTGTCTTGAGCGCATCCCAGAGTTTAAGGAAAGTGTCGTGCTTGCTGACTTTGGTGCGGATAGGGGGTAGGAGTCTCAGGAGTACTGAACCCATTGCTTTTGCATTTTTTAGATCATAGGAGTCGACGTCTTCTTGGTTGGACTTGTCCGTGAGCAAAGTAGGACGTGGGTCGAAAACGACATGGTCGCCCATGGCCATTATGTAAGCACTCATTGTCGGAGCCCAGTCCGTCCAATTTGTGCTGTCGAAGATGGGCACAGCAGCGAAAAGTGCGTTTGACATGGTTGATGATGATCTAGAGAGTGGGAGAGAGTCAGAAAATTGTTTGATGAGAATCAGAACAATTAAATCGGACGCTGAGCGGCTCGTAGATAGAGCGCTGCTCTCTTAGATCGGATTATCAGTCGCGGCGCTGACTAAGCGCGTGACTTTTTGTCCGTCGTCAGGCGAGTCGCTTGCTCACTGCTGCAGCTGATGAAGGCGCTGCTAGTGATGCTGCGGGGCTCATAACCTGTTGAGCAGAGACAGTGCTCAACCCGAAGGGAGCAATGTTTGTAGGCTAAGCGACTACTTACATAGACGATGGTAAGAGGGAAAAACTCTTATATTATAGAGGCGCGTAGGGCAGCCTTATATACATACAGAGATGAGAGATTATGTAACTATATCCTGTATAAGGATAAGATCTCTCATGTATCTACGTACTAGATAAGATATGATATAGGAGCTGATTAGCTGCTAAATAGCGCTATGTTCAACAGACGCCTCAGACTTCACAACTGGCGCGGTCTTATCTATTCTTAGAGAAGATAAATGGCACCCAGTTGCCTATCACAGTCACAGCATGTCTCCACAAGAACGGAATTATCCCATATGTGACAAAGAAATGCTATCTATTATCCGATCTCTTGAGATCTGGAGGCACTATTTGGAAGGCGCTAAGCATCAATTTGAAATTTGGAATGATCACGCCAACCTTCAATATTTTATGAAATCTCAGGATCTGAACCGCAGGCAAGCGAGATGGTCACAGTACCTCTCACGGTTCGACTATGTATTCATCTACAAGCCTGGCACTACAAACACAAGAGCAGACACACTCTCTAGACGAGAAGATCACATGCAAGGCGTAGAAGATGATAATAAAGGCGTTACTATGATTCTGCCAGAACATATATGGACTTTGCAAGAAGTCGTAATATGTGATGAAGGCGACACTTACCTAAAACTTATTAAATCAGCCACGGCACTCCTTAAAGAAAGTCACATAAAAGAACTTACCATGAAGTTTGGAGCACACCAAGAAAACGGCTACATAAAAAAGGAAGATCGTATCTATGTCCCGGATCAGGACATCCCTCGCTTAAAAATAGTAAAATCCTGCCACGACTCACCCATCGCTGGTCATCCTGGTTATGAGAAAACCATTGAGCTCCTAGGTCGGAGTTATTGGTGGAATTCCATGACCTCTTACATCAAGGAATATGTCGCTAGATGTGACAGATGTCAATGAATGAAGGGCACAAACCAAGCCCCTTCAGTTTACTTAATCCTCTCACGGTTCCGGATAAACCATGGGAACATGTCATGGCAGATTTCACCACAGATTTGCCATTATCTAACGGATTCGACACGATCCTAGTGGTCGTTGATCGTTTCTTGAAGGAAACAGAGTTTATCGCTTGTAACAAAACAGTTACGGTGCTGGACACCGCTAAGCTCTACCTTCACCACATTTGGAAGCAGCACGGGTTACCAAAGATGATTGTATCGGACTGCGGCCCACAGTTCGCTTCCCAAGTTATGCAGGATGTTCTGAAACGCTTGGGCATCCAATCTAAATTAAGCACTGCTTTTCATCCACAGACAGATGGTCAGACGGAATGCATGAACAGAGATCTCTAGCAGTATCTCAGATTGTTCTGCGCAGAGAAGCAGCACAATTGGGCAGATTGGCTCCCGATCACACAATTTTCATATAATTCGAAGATCTCAGCATCTTCAAAGAAAACCCCTTTTGAAATCACGCACTCTTACCAGCCAAGGTTAGGGCTTGAGCCACGTGTTTCCAAAGCCCCAGCGGCCAAGGAGTTCACAAATGAAATGGCCAAGACTTTAGAAGAAACTAAAAACAATCTATTAAAGGCTCAAGCTCGCATGAAAGAGCAGGCTGATAAACACAGGAGCAAAGCTCCCAAGTATTCTATTGGAGATAAAGTTTGGTTAAGCACAACCAACTTACATCTCACACACACTTCTAAGAAGCTCACGGAAAAATGGCTGGGTCCATACGTCATCACGGCATTTGCAGGTCCCAATGCTGTTACCCTTAAATTACCGAGATCTATGAAAATTCATCCCACGGTAAACATCTCATGCATCAAGCCTTACAAGGAACATCTCCCTGGCCAGAAAGCTGATAAACCAGGACCAGTGCTAGTCACTGATGACCGTGATGATGAATATGAGGTTGAATATATTGTCGACTCTCACTTAAAAAACAGAAAACTTGAGTATCTCGTTCATTGGGAAGGATATTCCAACGAAGACCGTATGTGGGAAATGGAGGCTAATCTTAAACATGCCAAAGGGGCTATCGAAGATTTTCATGCATCTCACCCCTCCGCACCCCGCAGGCTCCGTATGACTAATGCTCAATTCATAAAAATATTTATCCCTGTTCCTGAGTCAACCACGCAGCTTGATGAGAAGGACGAACCTTTTGATCGCCTGGAAGTCAATCCCTAGAAGGGGGGTAGTATTATGGGTCTAACATTTTTCTCCCTTATCTTATCTTTTTAGCTTATCTTATCGCGTCACGTGATCTAATCAGATCTAATCATCTAACTATCGTGAACGCTTTATCTAATCTTTTGGACTTAGAACTTTTCGTGCAATGAACACTCGCTTCTACCAAATCTAAAATCCACTTACACCTAGCACGGTTTCACATCTTCACTCATCACCGTGCAGGTTATTATTCTCTTCCATTCTACATGCGTTGCACGCATGCCATGCTTCTTATGTTCCATTCTGCCACATCCTCATGTGGTCCCCATGTCACGCTTCTCTTCCATTTCATGGCTATGTTTCCACACCATGCACTATGCATATGTTCTCCTATATCGTAGATTAGACATACATAGGTGTATACAACCATGTAGTATATAAACCCCAATGCAACAGCCAGAGAACTCTAGTCTAGTTCTCTTGGTCTTTTCCCCACAAAGATCAGAGCAGTCTCCTCCTCTTCACTTCCTCCAAGTCTAAGTGTTTTAGTGCAACCTTTGAGCATTACGCTTTTTGGGTTGTTTCAGTGACGAGTCGAGACGTAATGAGATAGATAGAACGATAAAGAGGAAAAAAACGTAACATTACCCCCTTCATACTTTTGAGCTCCTGGCTCAATAGTAGAATGCCCTCGCCTACATAGCTCAGATGCTGGGGATAGAGGGTCCTCCATGGATGGCATGCACCTGAGAGGGGGAGAGACAGTCAAAAGGACAGTCGTCTGCCATGTGTCCTGCCTGAGAACAGATTGAACAGTTACGATGGGGACAGTGTCGGTCGGAGTGGCCCCAGTTAAGACAACTGCCGCATTGGATGGTGAGACAATCTCGAGCGAGATGTCCGGGGCAGACCTGGCAGCAGTGGGGACATGAATATGTAGGGCAATCCTTCTGAAAGTGTCCCTGGTTGAAACAATGGAAGCATACGGTGAGGGAGTTTGCCCAGGCTCTAGGGAGTCGAGAGGATGGGGGCATGACTCGAGTAGGGGAGGATAAGGTGCGCTGTCCATGAGGGGGTTTGAAGACCTGAGGTTCCAACCGCGGGATGGGGATGGTGTCATCATCACTGTCGATGGAGGCAAGGGATGGTTCAGGAGGAGGAGAGGAGAGGCGAGTGGCAAGGGTGGAGGCAGGAGCGGCAGATGAGGAGGGGATTCTGTTGGAAGGAAGTACGTCTGAGTGTTCCAAGTAATTGTCATGTTGTTCTAGGGTGAGAGAAAGGAAAATGCGACGAAAAGTGGGGTAAATTGTAGCAGGAGAAATGGAGGTGATGAAGGTGGAAAAGCCATGGTTGTAGAGCACGCTAAGAATATGGAATGGAATCTCAGTCAAAGACGTGCGTAAGGCGAGGTCAGAGTTCTGAGAGAGGTTCAAAAGGCGTTGCGTACGGGCAATACCATGAAAGGTGTGAATGAGAGATTGGGATATGTAGTCCTCTTCAAAGAGGGGGTCTTCTTTGATGGCGTGGAGAAGAGTGGGAGTGTCTAAAACAGCGGCGAAGAGCATGTTTTGCCCGGATTCGGGCAGAAGACAAGGTAACACTGAATGAGAATGTAATGAAGAATACGAACCAAATGAGGGAGAGGGCTGAGGAGATGTGATACCCAAGGAGGGAGACTGCATGTTGGGCTAGGATAAGGTCGAAGAACATAAACAAGGTTTTCAAGTAAGGGTGCGAACGAGGTGAACGAGGAAAACTGAAACAACCCAAAAAGCATGATGCTCAAAGGTTGCACTAAAACACTTAGACTTGTGGAAGTGGAGGAAGAGGAGACTACTCTGATCTTTGAGGGGAAAAGACCAAGAGAACTAGACTGGAGTTCTCTGGCCGTCTATTGCAAGTTTATATACTACTACAGAGTTTGCATGTGTTTACAGTGTATCTACGATATAGGAGAAACATGTGCATAAAGCATGGTGTGGAAACATAGCCATAGAATGGAAGAGAAGCGTGACATGAGGACCACATGAGGGTGTGGCAGAATGGAACATGAGAAGCATGGCATGCGTGCAACGCATGTAGAATGGAAGGGAATAATAGCCTGCACAGTGATGAGTGAAAAGGTGAAACCGTGCTAGGTGAAAGGGGATCTTAGATCCAGTAGAAGAGAGCGTCCATTGCGCGAAAAGTTCTAAGTCCAAAAGATTAGATAAAGCGTTCATGATTGTTAGATGATTTAGATCTGATAAGATCACGTGACGCGATAAGATAAGATAAAAGATAAGATAAGGGAGAAAAATGTTAGACCCGTAACAAAACAATGAAGAAAACTGCCGCGATGATGAGTAAAATGGGGCTGGAGTCGGTATAGCAAGCACAATGGATAGAAAGGCCAATGACTAAGAAGAGGAAAACAACAAGGAAGGGGAGGATCTCGAGCGTGGGGTTGGTGGAGGAGGAGTCGATTGGATAGATGTGAGGAGGGCCGAGATAGAACATCTGGGGTTTTTTCTTTTTATAGTCAGTGTCACTTCTTATAAGCAGTGAGGAGGGCAGCGGAATGGCAGAGATTGGAAGCGGGCTCCCAAGTATTTTCAGAAGAGGGGTATCCTTTCCATGCGGTCAGGAACAAACAGCGGTTGGCAGGGCCTTTGTGGGAAATAATGGCCTCCACTTCATATTCTTCTTCGTTATCTATAATGTCAGGAGGGGGGGAAGCGAAGGCCGGACCATGCGTTTCGGTGGAGTGATAAGGGGAGAGTAATGAAGTGTGGAAAACATCATGGATTTTCCATGTGGGAGGGAGGCAGAGTCGGTAGGTGAGGGGTGATAGTACCTGTGTGATTTCAAAGGGGCCATGTCGCTTGGGGGCAAGTTTCCTGGATGGATAATGAAGGCGGAGATGAGAGGCTTCTAACCACACCTTGTTACCCACTTTCCATGGGGAGAAGCAATGGACTAATCTTGAAATCATCGCTTTGCAAGCTGAGTTGTGTGCTGCAAGGGCTTCCTTACGAGTTTTGTCGAGGGAGGAGAGGCGATTTTCTAGAGCAGGGAGGAAAGTTTTTCCTAGAGGGGGATAGGAACAAGGTTCATAACCATAGAGAAGGGAAAACGGGGATTTCTTGGTGGAGCTGTGGGGGGCGGAGTTGTGGTGGAATTTGGCAGCTGTAAGGGAGGAGGCCCAGGAGGAGGGGTTGTTGGCACAGAAGATTCAGAGATAGACTTCTAGTTCCTGGTTGGTTCGCTCGGTTTGTCCATCTGTCTGGGGGTGATAGGTGGTAGAGAGGTGAACATTGTATTTCAGGAGGTGGGCTAGCTCTCTTGCAAAGGCGGAGGCGAACTGTGGTCCCCGGTCAGAGATGAGGGTTTCATGGAGTCCGAATCTCTTGAACACATGGTCGAAAAATATTTGCGCAACTCCTGCAGCATCAATGGTTTTTGAGCAAGGAGTGAGAATTACCCCCTTCATAAGGCCATGGTCTACTATGACCAGAATAGAGTCGTGGGAGTTGGAGAGGGGGAGGTCAGTGATGAGGTCAACAGAGAGTTATTTGAAGGGAAGGGCGTGGGAGGAGGGGATTGGAGAGAGAGGGGGAACAGTCGGATGGGTGTTCACCTTGTTTTGCTGGCAAACCGCACAGCTGTCAATGAAATGTTTCACAAAGGAGGAGAGACCCGGCCACCAGAAGTCGCGTTTGAGGATGGACTTAGTGTGAAATATACCCATATGGCCTGAAAGTGGTGAGGAGTGGATGGAGTGGAGGAGGGTAGAGTGAGCTGTAGGGGGAACATACATGCGCCCCTTGAAGTAGAGATGACCATTGTCGAAGGCCCAATCGTTCAAGGAAGCATGGGTGAAGAGGGGGGATCCTTCATCGAGGGCAGTGAGAGCTTTGAGCACGAAGGGGTCTGAGGTGGTAGAAGACTTGATGTGGCACGCGAGGGTGAGGTCAAGGGTGTTGATAACAACTGGGTCAGGGAGGATGGCACAGTCTGCATTGTCGGAGGAGGTATCAACGTCATCCTTTTGAGAGAGAGCATCAGCAGGGCCCATCTGGGAACCTGGGGTCACAGCCCAGACGATGTCGAAGTCTTGGAGGAAAAGAGCCCATCAGGCCTGACGACACGAGAGTTTGCGAGGATCTCAAATATAGGAGAGGTTCTTGTGGTCAGTAATGATTGTGACTGGGTGGGGGGTGCCTTGGAGGTAATGCTTCCATTCATCGAGGGCGTAGATGACAGCGAGGAGTTCTCTATCGTAGATGTCGTAGTTTCGTTCCACCGAGAAGAAGGTCTTAGAGAAGTAAGCTGTGGGCTTCTTGTTGCCATTGGGATCAAGCTGCATGAGGACTGCACCCACAGCCAGGAGGGAGGCACCCATCATGACCCAGAAGGGTTTGGAGACGTCCAGGATAGCAAGGACTGGGGCAGTGCAAAAGATGTTGCGAAGGGAATCAAAAGCCTTCTGCTGGAGGGGAGTCCAGGCCCATTTCTCATCTTTTCGGGTAAGGAAGGTTAGGGGAGAGACAATGTTGGAGTAATTTGGGATGAACTTTCGGTAAAAGTTGGCAAACCCAAGGAAGGATCGTACTCCTTTGACCGAGGTTGGGGGTCTCCAGTCGTTGATGGCTGAAAGTTTCTTTGGGTCCATGCAGATGAGTCCTTGTCCAATGATGAGGCCTAGATACTCCATGGTGGGGGCGTCAAAGGCGCATTTGGAGATTTTCAGGGAGAGTTTGAGCTCCCGAAGGCGTTGGAGAACAGGATGAGTGCGTTCATGGTGGAGAGATAAGGAACCTGTGGTGGCGATACCGATGTCGTCCATGTAAATCTTGAGCCAACGCTCAGCAATCATATCTGTGAAATTGTGGTTCATGAAAGCCTGGAAGGTGCTGGGGGCTTTGCAAAAGCTGAAGAACATGACTGTGGGTTCGAAAAGGCCAAGGGGGGTAATGAAGGCAGCTTTCCATTGGTCTTCTTCTTTGATACGAATATTGTTGTACCCCCATCGGATGTCGAACTTGGTAAAGTATGTGGCGTCCTTCATGTCATTGATAAGTTCAGGTATGAGTGGTAAGGGGTAGGCATTTTGAACAGTGTGGAAGTTGAGGTATCAATAATCCTGATAGGGTTGAAGCAATCCGTCGCTTTTTGGGACAAAGAAGAAGGGGGAAGCTTGGGGGGACTTTGAAGGGACGATGCGACTGGTTTTCAGATGTTCTTCAATGAAAGCTTTGCAGGCTTCCTTTTCGGCTGGGTTAAGGGGATATACCTTGGCCACCTTGGGGGCAAAGGTGTCTCTGAGTTCGATGGTGTGGTCGAAGGATCAGTGTGGGGGAAGTTGGGAGTGCATAGCTTCTGAGAACACATTGGTGTAGTCCTTGCAGAAGTCTGGGATGGATACTTCCTTAGATTTTTTGGCGATGTTTAGTTGGGTAGATATGGTGACCTTGTTGAGGTGTTCCTCGTCGGCTCTGTTCAAGGGAGGATACTCACGAAGAGACCACTCAACCCCTTGGGGATACCTTTGAGCAAACAGGGTGGCAATTTCGTGGTCAGGGTCAGGGTCAAACCAGTTGGGGTAGAGGGGTTCTTCAGGAGCGGTGGGGCCAATGTTGAGGGTAAAGTGCTTCCAGTTGATCTGAGGGTTCCATTTCTGGAGCCAGGGCATTCTGAGTATGACCTGGGGACGACTTAGGTGGGTGACCATGAGTCTTTCAGTGTCGGAGAATGAGCTGGAGTAGATAGAAACGAAGGTGTTGTTCTTGATGGTCCCCTTCTGATTGGGGGTTCCGTCAATGTTGTAGGTGATGATGGGATTAGGGAGTGGCGAGGTCTTGAAGTTTCCTGGGGATAGGAGCCGAGGGTCGATGAAGTTTCCGGTTGCACTGGAGTCAATGAGGGCGGTGGTTTCAACGGTTTGGTTCTTTCCTTGTAGCGAGATAGGAAGACACAAGGTTCTGTCATTCTTTGGTACTACAAGTACATGGTTCATTGTAAGGGAAGGAGACGTTGAGGCAGCTTCCCTTCTTAAAAATCCCATGCCTTCTGGATGCATGCCAGGGATACCGAGGCAATTTCTTCAGATGGTTCTTCATAGCAGGTCTTGAGAACCTCAAGGATTTCTCCTTCATCTTTGCCAGAGGTTTTGAGCGAGTTGACATACTCGTCGAGGTGGGAGCGGGGCGGGGCAGGGATCTCTTCCTTGGGAGGGGAAGTTTCCATGGTGCAAATGTTCTGGGGGCGTTGAGGGGTCTTTGGGAAGGAGGAGAACTGGGTGCAGTTTGGAGCGCTGTGGCCAGGCTTGTGACAGTGGAAGCAAAGTTTGTCTCTGATGCATCGAGCTCGATCAGCAGGGGTAAGTTTGGTGATGGTGACAGCGTCAACATCCATGGCATTGGGGTCTTTTGCAGGGCGAGGAGAGGACGAGGGTTGGAGATGACCCTTTCTAAGGGCAAGGATGCGCATCTTCTGCATGTGGAAGGTCTTGGCTTGCTCAATCCACTTGGAGAGCATAGTAGGGGGGGTGGACATGGAGAGGATCATGCTGACGAGGCGTTGGTCTAGTCCAATGGAGAACTGGTCAATAAGGGTGACCTCATCGATGATTCCTGCTTTACAGGCGAGGTTTTGGAAGTTGGTGATGTATTGTTGGAAACCATCATCTATGGTTCCATCAGGGAGGTGAGTGGACTTCTGGGTAAGCTTAGTGAGGTTTAAGCAAGCTGTGGATTTGGTGTCGAAGGGGTAGAAGGTGGTTTCGAAGTTGGAGGCAAAGTAGTCAAAGGTTTTCTCATTGTTGGGAGTGGCTGAAACAACCCAAAAAGCGTAATGCTCAAAGGTTGCACTAAAACACTTAGACTTGTGAAGGAATGGAGAAGAAGAGGCTACTCTGATCTTTGTGGGGAAAAGACCAAGAGAACTAGACTGGAGTTCTCTGGCCGTCTATTGAGAGTTTATATACTACTACAGAGTTTGCATGTGTTTACGATGTATCTACGATATAGGAGAACATGTGCATAAAGCATGGTGTGGAAACATAGCCATGGAATGGAAGAGAAGCGTGACATGAGGACCACATGAGGATGTGGCAGAATGGAACATAAGAAGCATGGCATGCATACAACGCATGTAGAATGGAAGGGAACAATAACCTGCACGGTGATGAGTGAAGAGGTGAAACCATGCTAGGTGTAAGTGGATCTTAGATCAGTGAGAAGTAGCGTCCATTGCGCGAAACGTTCTAAGTCCAAAAGATTAGATAAAGCGTTCACGATAGTTAGATGATTAGATCTGATTAGATCACGTGACGCGATAAGATAAGATCAAAAAGATAAGATAAAGGGAAAAATGTTAGACCCGTAACAGTGGCTGAGTTGGCCATCTTGTCATACCACATTTCAGTGAAGGAGGCGCCTCTTCCTGCGCTCATCTTGTTGAGGGTGGTCATGATCTTATCTCTGTCAGTGGTATACAGGGAGGCGTTGAGGGCGAAGTAAGCCCTCATGGCTTTGATCCATCGGGGGGCATCGTCAGACTGGCCTGAAAAGTCAGCTGGGAGGGCTGCCTTGAGTTCTGGGGTTCTGGTGGACATGGTTGGCGATGTGGGATGAGGTGGAGACACTGGGGGTGTAGATACTCTGGGTGGGGGTGCTAGTGGTGTCAACGACCTGGCTGGTCCAAGGATTCAACGTTGTCTGAAGCTAGGTGGGGCAGGGATCTCTGATGTGGCAAGGTTTTCTATGTCTGGGATTTCAACATTGTTGTCTTTGTTAGGACTGCAGAATAGTCCGAAGCGACTCGTGGTGACTGTGGTAAAGGTCCTTCACCTGAGAAGGTGGGACCATGGAGATTCTTGATCTTTTGTTACGCGAAGCGTACCAAAGAGGTCTCGTTCAACGAGGATACTCAACAGGCGATGCTCATGAGGAGACCGACATCTGAGGAGCTGCAAGGATAACGAGATACTAGGACAAAGGGGTCTTCAAAGAGACCGACAAGGATGCCCAGGGGCACTGGAGCTTTATATGATGATGCCTAGGGTTACTAGGTCTTGGACGAGGAGAGAAGCATTGACAATGAGTCATGCTGAGAGACAAGGACAAGGGCTAAGAGAGGAAGCTAAACTTCCAAGTGATTCAAGAAGGTATGCTTGTATTGCGTAGATCAAGAATGGGGCTTTACAAGTGATACAACATAAGCCTTAAATAAGGAAGAGTGCGCGCACAGACCAGGCTGACTAAGGTAAATGGAAACAGATGGAAATAGATGGAACACTCGTCGTCATGAGAGAGGCGACTGTGGAGGAAGATAAGTCCATGTAAGGGAATTAAGGGAACAAGTAGGTGATGATAATATCAGAGGGGTTGGTGAGGATTAAAGAAGCAGAAGAGATGGAAGCTGACCTACCGTGCCACGTGCGAGTGATGAGTCGAGACATAATGAGATAGATAGAACAATAAAGAGGAAAAAACGTAACACCCGTCTTGCTTGACGGCGGTTCAAATCCTGAGACTTCATAAAGTACTGGAGGTTTGTGTGATCATTCCAAATTTCAAATTGGAGTTTAGCTCCTTCCAGATAGTGTCTCCAGATCTCTAGAGATCGGATAATAGATAACATTTCTTTGTCACAGATGGGATAATTCTGCTCTGTGGGTGACATGCTGTGAGAATGATAGGCAACCGGGTGCCATTTGTCTTCTTTTAAAATAGATAGGACTGCCCCTGTGGCGTTGAAACAACCCTCAAAGCTTGAAGCTCAAAGGTTGCACTAGAAAGGCTAAGACTAGAAAGATGGAAAGGAGTGCTACTACTGGGACCCTTTGAGGGGAAAAGACCAGAAGAACTAGACTGGAGTTCTCTGGCGTTGCATTTGAGGTTTATATACTACATGGTTTGTGTACACCTGTGTACGTCTAATCTACGATGACAATGCTTTGTCCGCATGTATGGGAATAGAATGGAAGCATGGAAGCATAACATGAGGCCAACACGTGGTATGGCAGAATGGAAGAGAAGAGAAGCATAATGTAATAATAGCCGGCATGGAGATGAAGTGAATATGTGAACTCCGTGACAGTGTAAGGGGATCTTAGATCTGTGTGAAAGAGTTGAGTGTCCAAGCTGACTAAGCAGCTGTTGCACGAAACGACTAAGTTCATGAAAATGTGAGTAGAGCGTTCACAATAAGATAGACGATTAGATCCTGAGGGATCATGTGATGCGATAAGATAAGATAAGATCAGAAAAAGTGATCATGTGAAGGGTGAAAAATGTAGACCTGTAACAGCATCATTGTACAAGTCCCAGTGCCCCTGG
This sequence comes from Baorangia bicolor, assembly GCA_038093395.1. Classification (NCBI taxonomy): domain Eukaryota; kingdom Fungi; phylum Basidiomycota; class Agaricomycetes; order Boletales; family Boletaceae; genus Baorangia; species Baorangia bicolor. The sequence goes on from JBBPSC010000497.1 coordinate 16,911, forward strand.
GCATCCTCATTTGTCTTACTAGAGACTTCCTCATCCTTTGCATCTCGTTATCCCTGAAGCTCCTCAGACATTGGTCTCTTCATGAGCATTGCCTGATGAGTATCCTTGTTGAATGAGACCCCTTTGGTACACTTTGCGTAACAATATCTGATCATATGTTCTGCTCATGTTCTGACTGGTTTTAGTGTACAAACTCATCTATTTGCTACCATACTTGCCTGACTTCAATCCTATTGAACAGGCCTTTTCCACCATCAAATCTTACTTGTGCTGCCATAACACAGATCACTCTATGATGGCAATTGTTTGCGCTTGTCAAAGTATCACACCAGACAAAGCAGAGGGCTATTTTTGAGCATCTGAATACATAGTGTAGGGGACTATGTAGTAGCCACAAAGAATTGATCTGCATCATCCTCCTCTTCAGCATCCTCAACAA
>JBBPSC010000498.1:0-17335 GCA_038093395.1 Baorangia bicolor
ATAGGAGACTACTCTGATCTTTGAGGGGAAAAGACCAAGAGAACTAGACTGGAGTTCTCTGGCCGTCTATTGAGGGTTTATATACTACATGGATGTGTACACCTGTGTACGTCTAATCTACGATATAGGAGTAACATGTGCATAAGGCATGGTGTGGAAACATAGCCATAGAATGGAAGGGAAGCGGGACATGTGTACCACATGAGGATGTGGCAGAATGGAAGTAGAGAAGCATGGCATGCGTTCAACGCATGTAGGATGGAAGTGTGATATAAGCCTGCACGGTGATGAGGTGAAAAGGTGAAACCATGCTAGGTGTAAGTGGATCTTAGATCCGTGAGAAGTGAGCGTCCATTGCGCGAAAAGTTCTAAGTCCAAAAGATTAGATAAAGCGTTCACGATAGTTAGATGATTAGATCTGATTAGATCACGTGACACGATAAGATAAGATCAGAAGATAAGATAAAGGAGAAAAATGCTAGACCCGCAACACTGCCCATTGACTTGACCTGGTAGGCGACAAGGTGGTACTAGTGAAGAGCAACCTTAAAGAGGTTGAAGGCGCCAAATATAGACCAGTGCTAGTCTAGTGTGAGATTTATGTGAGATTTATGGAATGTCCTCAACATTCCTTAAGTATTTTACTATAGAACTATCTAATAGATGAGGTTTGGGAGGTTCCAGAGGTGCAGCAATGATTCATTGGCATATATAAATTCTGTACATGGTCAGACATGATGCAGGGTACCAAAAGTTACCGAAAGGTCAGCTTGAGATTGTACTGCAAACCATGAGCTTTCTTATGGTTTCAAGGCATCATTCGTCTTCGACCATCATTGCTACCGAATGTCATTATTCGTTATGAATTTCTGATTAAGTTATATACTAATACAATATTCTAAGTCCCTCTACATATAAACTCGTCACAGGAGCTGCTGACAGAGCTAATGTTTTTGTTCATTTCATTTCATTAGGGGCCCTTCCTACATTAGGATGCCTCATTGACTGGGCCGATGCCATTGCTTGTTACGGGTCTACATTTTTCACCCTTCACATATGCACATTTTTGATCTTATCTTATCTTATCGCGTCACGTGATCCCTTAGGATCTAATCGTCTATCTTATCGTGAACGCTCTACTTACTCTTTCGTTTCATGGACTTAGTCGTTTCGTGCAACTGCTGCTTAGTCAGCATGGACACTCAACTTTTCTCACGGATCTAAGATCCACTTACACTGTCATGGAGTTCACCCTTTTCACTTCATCTCCGTGCCGGCTATTATTACGTATGCTTCTCTTCCATTTGATGTGCATGCGCATCACACATGTTATGCTTCTCTTCTCTTCCATTCTGCCACACCGCGTGTAGGCAGCATGCTATGCTTCCATTCCATTCTCACACATGCGGACAAAGCATTGCAATCGTAGATACAGCGTATACATGGACAAATACCTGTTGTAGTATATAAACCTGAATGCATCGGCCAGAGGACTCCAGTTTAGTTCTCTTGGTCTTTTCCCCAGAAGATCAGAGTAGGCTCTCTTAGCTACATTTCTCTTAAGTTTAGGCTTTCTAGTGCAACCTAGGTCTCAAGGACTTTTGGGTTGTTTCATCTCCTATGCTCTCATTATCATTCTCCACATCTACAGGTTTAGGTGTTGTCATTCCATGTCTATCAGCAACTTTATGGTTTCCACAGCCATTACAGCATACTTTCTTGAGTCACCTGGAAGTCTAGCTTCCCTCCTAGTCTTTGTCCTAGTCCTCAAGCATGACTCATTGTTGATGCTCTTCTCCTAAGCCCAAGACCTAGAAACCCTAGGCATCCTTATACAAGTCCCAGAGCCCCTGGGCAACCTTGCCTAACTTACTAGAAGTCCCCTTGTCCTTGAACCTCATTATCCTTGTAGCTCCTCAGACATCAGTCTCTTTATGAGCATCACCTGACGAGTATCCTTGTTGAACAAGTTCCTCTTTGTATGCCTTGTGTAACATTTTCTCCTTTCCTTTTCAGTGACCATGATCTTGTACATTCACAGCTTCAACTGCCTGACCATTTCAGTTGTGGCCTCATACATTGGGTTCAGTTTTGCCTGCCTGACCATTTTGTTCATGGCCAGGCAATGAGCCATTTTTTGGATTTTTTGTCAGTGTGATTGCTGAGACAAGACATTAAGTGGCACCATGTGTTACAAATTCTTACCTTTGAATTGTCATGGTTAACTGGGATGCCCTGGGTCAAATTGGGCTTATGAGCAGCAGGATTCATGCCATGTACAGCTCTGTGTGGGCCCTCAGTTTCCTCAATGGTCATCTCATCATTGCAGGACCTTGACTGCTGCATCAGGAGGGTGGACCAGATATAGAAACCAAGCAGTTAGTAGTTGAGTACGGATTGGTGGCATCCACACCATGTACCACTCCACTTGTGCCCTGTGAAGGTGGACCAGATACAGTACATATCTAGAGAGTACATGGTTAGTAGTCAAATACAGATTGGCATCACACCATATATTGCTCCACTTGCACCCTACAAGGGTGGGTCAGATACAGTACATGTCTAGAAAGCACATGATTAGTAGTTAAATACAGATCAATGGCATTCTCACTACATACTGCTCCACTTGCACCCTATGAGGGCAGGTTAGGTATGGTATGTGTCTAGCAAACATATGGTTAGTAGTCAATATTGAGCCAGCAGCATTCATGTAGTGTACAGCTCTGCATGGGTCCTTAGCTTCCTTGATGATTGTCTTGTCATTGAGGGGCCATGGCTTCTGCATCAGCAAGGGTGGCCAGATACAGTATGTATCTAGAAAACATGTAGTTAGTAGTCAAGTATGGGTCAGCCACATTCACACCACATACTGAGCCCTCAATTCTCTTGATGGTCATCTTGTCATTGCAGCACTGTGGCTTCTTCATTAGCATGGGTGGGCTGGATACAAGACACTTCTAGAAAGCACATACAGTGACCTCAAAAACCCTTTCCATATTGAGCCTGACAGTAGTGCATGAAGTGCACTGCCAAATACTGTGGGAATTTTGCTTAGCTTTGGTGGAGTTATAAATAGTACATACCCTTGGCTACAGGATTGCTTCCTAGGTCATGTGATTTAGTTCACAGGCTATGAAGATATAGTCAATTCAAAACAGTAATACCATGGAAAGGGCTTTTGAGCCTTTGAATAATAAAGTGTATTTGGGTATTATTAGTATTTTGAATACCCTCCTTTGGCTATAAATACTGTCCAAGCCCCTCTAGGCATGCACTCAGTCAATCTGTAACACTCCTCAACTCATCTTGTTGAGGATGGTCATGACCTTGTCACTGTTGGTGGTGTACAAGGATGAGTTTAAAGCAAAATAGGCCTTTATGGCCTTAATCCATCAGGAGGTGTCTTCAGACTTTCTGGAGAAGTCTGCAGGGAGGGTGGCTTTAAGTTCTGGGGTACGAGTGGACATGGTGGGCAAGGTTGGGCAAGGTTGGGTGAGGTGATGCTGGAGAAGGTGCAGGAGTTCTAGGTGGCAGTGCTAGCAGTGTCGATGACCTGGGTGGTCCAAGGACTCAACATTGTCTGTGGCTGGGTGGGGTAGAGGTCTCTGGTAAAACAAGGTTTTCTACATCAAGGATTTCAACATCACTGTCTTTGTTGTTGCTGTAGTACAGCCTGAAGCAACTTGTGGTAACTGTGGTAAAGGTCCTTCACCTGGAGAGGTGGGACCATGGAGATTCTTGATCTTTTGTTATGTGAGGTGTACAAAGAGGAACTCGTTCAACAAGGATACTTGTCAGGTGATGCTCATGAAGAGATCAACATCTGAGGAGCTACAGGGATAACGAGATTCAAGGACAAGGGGACTTCTAGTAAGCCAGGCAAGGGTGCCCAGGAGCTCTGGGACTTGTACAGGAATGCCTAGGGTTTCTAGGTCTTGGGTTTAGAAGGAGAGCATCAACAATAAGTCACACTTGAGGACTAGGGCAAAGACTAGGAGGGAAGCTATACTTCCAGGTGACTCAAGAAAGTATGCTAGTATTGTGCAGATCAAGAATGGGAAATACAAACAGTACAGCATAGGTTTTAAATAAGCATAAGGGGGTGCTGTTATGCGAAGTGTACCAAAGAGGTCTCATTCAACAAGGATACTCAACTGGCAATGCTCATGAAGAGACCGACATCAGAGGAGCTTCAGGGATAATGAGATGCAAGGAATGAGGAAGTCTCTGGTGAGACGGACAAGGATGCCCAGGGGCGCTGGGACTTGAACAAGGATGCCTAGGGTTACTAGGTCTTGGACAAGGAAAGAAGCGTTGACAAGAAGTCACACTTAGGAACAAGAACAAGGACTTAGGAGGGGGAAGCTTGACTTCCAAGTGATTCAAGAAGGTATGCTTGTATAGTGTAGATCAAGAATGAGCAGTACAGATGGAGCAGTGTAGGTTTATATAAGAACTATAGGTGTGCATAGACCAAGCTCCTCATAAGGAAACGAATAAGAGAGAATATGATGGATGGTTTAGGGGGCACAGGCCATTGTGAGAGAAATGGCAAGGAGATAGGTAGGTCCAAGAAAAGGGGTTCAAGACAAGAGAGAAACAAAAGTGAAGTCAGAAGGATCAGTGAGGATGATTAGAATGGCAGAAGAGATGGAAGCTGACTGACTGCACCAAGTATAAGTAAGAGAACGATAGGTACAAAGAAGAAGACAAAAAGAAAGGAAGAAAACTGTAACAGATGCACACAGACCAGGCTTACTAAATGAAAGGAAATAGATGGAAGATTGGAGAACTTGTCACCATGAAAGAGGTGACTGTAGAGAGGGATAAGTCCAAGCAGGGAAAGTCAAGGTAACAGATAAGTGATGGAAATATCAAAGAAATTGGCAAGGATTAACGAAGCTGAAGAGATAGAAGCTGACTTACTGCACCATGTGTGAGTGACTAGTTGAGAGACAACAAGGTAGGTAGATCGATAAAGAAGAAAAACTGTAACAAAGTGCACTGACATGGTGACTGCATCAATGACCACTACTGTTACGGGTCTACATTTTTCACCCTTCACATATGCACTTTTCTGATCTTATCTTATCTTATCGCGTCACGTGATCCCTAAGGATCTAATCATCTATCTTATCGTGAATGCTCTACTTACACTTTTCATGGACTTAGTTGTTTTGTGCAATTGCTGCTTAGTCAGCATGGACACTCAACTCTTCACATGGATCTAAGATCCACTTACACTGTCACGGAGTTCACACTTTCACTTCATCTCCATGCCGGCTATTATTACATAACATGATTCTCTTCCATTTGATGAACATGCGCATCACGCATGGTATGCTTCTCTTCTCTTCCATTCTGCCACACAGCGTGTTGGCCTCATGCTATGCTTCTATGCTTCCATTCCATTCCCATACATGCGGACAATGCATTGCAATCATAGATTAGACGTACACAGGTGTATACACTCCATGTAGTATATAAAGTCCCAATGCAATGCCAGAGAACTCCAGTCTAGTTCTTCTGGTCTTTTCCTCTCAAAGGTCCCAGTTGTAGTACTCTCCACCTCCTCCTCTTTTCTTAAGTCTTAGCCTTTCTCATTGTGCGACCTTTGAGCTTCACGCTTTGAGAGTTGTTTCAACTACTGAGCATCTGAGAGCATCTGGCTCTGCGCACAGCTGCCAGGTGGTACTTTCTAATGATGATCAAATTGCTCAAGATGCCAATTCCACTGTATCATGACCCAAAGGTGAGTATTAATCATTTTTTAATATTAACTACTTTGCAAAATATTGTAGACAACTCTACAGCACTAGAAGACAACCACTGGAATGAAGATGGCAACCCAGAGGCAGAATATGAGGAGATACAGGAAGAGCAAGGAATGGATGTAAAGATATGTCAATCTGATGCCTTTGAATGGCCCTGATATCTGACACTGCCATCCACTGCCTTCCCCTTTCTGCGCTCACTCAACTCTATTGCCACCATCTGTGATATCTCACACATCTACCACCTCCTGTTGTTGTGCACAACATGGATCCAAACAGATGATCCTGACACTTTACCACCCTCTGTCATGACACCACTAGATTGCCACACCACCTCACTCCAACCTATGTGTATAACGCATGCAAATGAATGCCCCTCCACACTGTTCACCTCCACACCATTCACTTGTCATTGTGACACCTCTCCTCATTTCCCCCCATTCACACTGCTTGTTTGTCCCACCAGCTCACCATGCCACCTCACTCCCATCCATATGTGTAATGGATGCAAATGGTCACACACACCTCTGCATCATTCCCCCCTCCACACCACTTGTTGATCCCACTGGCTCACCATGCCACCTCACTCCCACCCATGTGCATAATGGTTGCAAATGGTCATATGCCCCTCCACACTGTTCACCCTCTCCATCATCATGACACCTCCCTTCATTCCCCCTCCTCTACACTACTTGTTGGTCCCACTGGCTTACCACACCACCTCCCTTCCACCTGTGCACATAACAGATGCAAATTGTTATGCAAAGCATATGCAGAGGAACTTGCTCAATGAGGATACTACCCTAGGTGATACTTATGAGGAGACCAACATCTAGGAAGCTACAAGAATAGTGAGTGAGACAAGGATGAATGGGCCAAGAATTAGGAATGCTTGGGACAAGAACAAGGGCAATTGAGGCTATTCTTATAATGCTCAATGGAGGGACCTAGGGTTTCTAGGATTTGTACAGAGGACAAAGGACAAGGAGTGAAGTGACAGCTTCCAAGGTGACTCAAGAAGATACACTTGTATTGCATAGATCAAGAATAGAGAAGTATGAATGATGTGGAATAGGTTTATATAAGAGGTCAAAGAGTGCACAGACCAAGTTACATAAAAGGAAAGGAAAGCAGGAGAATATGATGAAAGGTGGGGGAAACAGGCCATCATGAGAGAGATGACAAGGAGATGAATAAGTCTAAGATAAGTAGTTCAAGGTAGCAGATGGATAAAGGTAAAGTCATGAGGATCAGCAAGGATAAGTAGAAGAGCTGAAGAGATAGAAGCTGACTGACTACACCATGTACAAGTGACAAGATGAAAGGTAAAGAGGAGAAGATCAGAATAAAGGAAGAAAATTCCAACACAAACTGTTGCACACCCCTTCACACTGTTCATCCCCCACACCACTCATTGGTCCCACCAGCTCTCCATGTCACTTCACTCCCACTCATGCATGTAACGGTTGCCAATGGTTGCATGTCCCTCTACACTGTTCACCCTTTGTCATCATGACACCTCCCCTTGTTCCCCCTCCTCCACACCACTTGTTGGTCTTACCAGCTCACCACACCACCTCCCTCCCACCCATGCACATAACAGATACAAATGGTCACACGCTCCTCCACTGAAACAACTCTCAAAGCTTGAAGCTCAAAGGTTGCACAAAAGAAAGGCTAAGACAAAGAGGAAAGGAAGAGTACTACTACTGGAACCTTTGAGAGGGAAAGACCAAAAGAACTAGACTGGAGTTCTTCGGTGCTCTATTGGGGTTTATATACTACAACAGTGTTTACCAGTATTGACACTGTATCTATAATATGCAATGCTTTGTCTGCATGTATGGGAATGGAATGGAAACATAGAAGCATGACATGAGGCCAACATGCTGTGTGGCAGAATGGAAGATGAGAAGCATACAACGTGTGATGTGCATGTTGGATCAAATGGAAGAGAAGCATGTATGTAATAATAGCCAGCACAGTAATGAAGTGAAAGATGTGAATACCGTGACAGTGTAAGTGGATCATAGATCCGTGAGAAAGGTTTGAGTGTCCAGACTGCGTGGCAGTTGTTGCACGAAAAGTTTCTAAGTCCATGAAATGTAAGTAAGTGTTCACGATAAGATAGACAATTAGATCCTAAAGGATCACGTGATGCGATAAGATAAGATAAGAAGCAAATTGTGAAGGGGAAAAATGTAGATCTGTAACATTCACAACATTCACCCCTCCATACCACTCATTGGCCCTACTGGCTCACCATGCCACCTCATTCCCACCTGTGCATGTAACAGTCCCCAACAGTTGTTATCACACACCCCTCCACACTGTTCACCCCTCACACCACTCATTGGTCCCACTGGCTCACCATGCCACCTTATTCCCACCCATATGCATAATGGTTGCCAACAGTTGCATGCCCCTCCACACTGTTCACCCCCTTCATCATCATAACACCTTTTCTCGTCCCCCCTCCTCCATACCACTCACTGGTCCCACCAGCTCACTGCACCACCTCCCTCCCACCTGTGTGCATTATGGATGCAAATGGACACACACCCACATTGTTTGCCCCTTCATACTGATTGCTCACTGTCATGACACCTCATGACACCTCCCCTCTTATCTTGTCTTGCCACCTTACTCCTGCACCAATTGCTGAACATGTTAGACAGCCACACAAACATGCTCATCATGGCAGAGACCAACATACTGAAGATGTTCATACAATATTCACAAAGGTTGCACAACAGGTATTGCCTAACAATACAAAATCAGACAGCCATTGGTGTGAGGTGTGCAAGTAAGTTGTTATGATCATTCAAATATATTATGTAGTTGTACTTATCATCTATATAGGCATGCTCAAGTCCCTGAATCCAATTGCTGGTTCACTGGTGGTGTCTCCAGTCTTTACAAACACATTGCAAGGAACTGGGACATGCATGGCAAGATATACCTGGTGAAGTGTAAGGCAGGTAGTATGACACCAAACCATTATGCTATCAGCAAGGGTGTGGACCTAGCTGGAGGCAAGGTAGCTTCTAAACAAGGCCATGCCCAGACCAACCTTGATGGCTTTGTTCAGCCAATTGTAAAGTGGACAAAGAAGGGACTGTGTTATGGACATCACTAAAGACTTTGTATTTCTATGCTCAAACTACTACTTTGGACTTCAACTCTTCAAACCTTTTGATAGTCACATGGCCTAAGCACATAACTACAAAACCTTTGACTGTCACATGATCCAAAGCATGTGACCATGGGAAAGATCAGGTGACAGAGTCTAGACTCTGCCCCTATCTGGAACATGCTTCATTTACATACATCAATATTTATACCTCACAACATGACTTCTGCTTTGTTCTCCCCACACCCTTATCTCTGGTTACCCTATATGTACATCTTATCTGTAGCACAACTTGGTCTGTGTGCATGGTTGTAACAATATATAAAGCAGGTGTAAATGGCTGAAGACCTCAGTTGTTTCCACTTGTTCTTTGCTGCTCATTGGCCCATTATTAGCCTTCACAGGCCATAGGGTTCAGAGAGGAGAATTAAGAAATTGGCTCCTTGACTTCATCTGTCTCACCAGTGCTAGTGAGCGCTGCAAGGCTTTCTGCAACCTTGTGCACAATTGTCAGCCTAACACCTTAATTGGGAAGGGTTCGCAACAGACTGCTTGATCATATCATTGAACTCATGGTCACTGAGGATCAGGTAAGTGATCCTTCACCTTGAGCACTAAAGTCCCTTTTGTTACGGGTCTAACATTTTTCTCCCTTATCTTATCTGTTGATCTTATCTTATCGCGTCACGTGATCTTATCAGATCTAATCATCTAACTATCGTGAACGCTTTATCTAATCTTTTGGACTTAGAACTTTTCGTGCAACAGACGCTTACTTCTCACAGATCTAAGATCCCCTTACACCTAGCACAGTTTCACATCTTCACTCATCACCGTGCAGGATATTATTCCCTTCCATTCTACATGTGTTGCACGCATGCCATGCTTCTTTACTTCCATTCTGCCACATCCTCATGTGGTCCTCATGTTATGCTTCTCTTCCATTCCATGGCTATGTTTCCACACCATGCTTTATGCACATGCATTACTATATCGCAGATTAGACGTACACAGGTGTACACAAACATGTAGTATATAAATCCCAATGCAACGGCCAGAGAACTCCAGTCTAGTTCTCTTGGTCTTTTCCCCTCAAAGATCAGAGTAGCCTCAGTAGTTCCTTTCCTCCACTTCCAAGTCTAAGTGTTCTAGTGCAACCTTTGAGCCGCAAGCTTTTTGGGTTGTTTCACCTTTTTAATGAAGTGTTAGTCCTTTACTATTGTTGACAAAGGTTTCTTCCAAGCCCTGCTCAAGTACCAGTGTTCTCAAATGGCAGAATCTGACATTCCCCACCACTTGAAGCTTCAGGATGAGATCTTGACAAAGGCTAGTCAAGCTCAAGTCAAGCTTCAAGATCAACTTCAGATATATTCATAGACAGTCACTCAGGTTTGTGCTATTACTCATGTGTGAACATAGAATGTACCAAGGCAAATCTCAATCACATTTGATGCATGGACATCATGTTCTTATGACCCCTATCTGGCCATTACTGCCCACTATATTGATGCCCCACTGGAGAACCCTAATGACTGGCAATTGAAGACAAGAACATCAGCTTTCACCAGCATTGAAGGTGATCATGGGGGGGCTAACCTTGCTAGCATTATTGTGAGGGTTGTCCAACATTATGGGCTTTCAGGCAAGTTTGGATGGGTGACCTCAGATAATGCAACCACCAATGACAAGGCCATGAGAATCCTTCAGTATGTGCTCAACAATACACCTGAGGATCATTGCTGGCTTGCACAAGAGTGTCATGTTAGGTATGTGTATGTATGTTTTTATGAATGGAACCTAATGACATTTAAGATGCATGGAGCATTCACTCCACTTGGCTGCAAAAGCCTTCTTGGTGGATATATGTCCAACACCACTATATTTCAAGAAGGCCAAATCCAAGGGTAGTACTGGGAACAATGATGAGGAGGGTGAGGAGGAGGGTGAGGAGGATGACAAAGACTGCATCAATGCATTTCTAGCTGAGGAAGCAGCTGATAATGAGGAGGTGGATGAGGTAGAGGATTTTGAGCCTGGAGACTTACTGGGTAATGTTACACGAAGCGTACCAAAGAGGTCTCGTTCAACAAGGATACTCAACTGGCAATGCTCACAAAGAGACCAACGTCAGAGGAGCTTCAGGGATAACGAGATGCAAGGGACAAGGGGGAGTCTCTGGTGAGACAGATGAAGATGCCTAGGGGTGCTGGGACTTGGACAAGGATGCCTAGGGTTACTAGGTCTTGGACGAGGAGGGAAGTGTCGACAAGAAGTCACACTTAGGGACAAGAACAAGGACTTAGGGGGAAGCTTGACTTCCGGGTGATTCAAGAAGGTATGCTTGTATAGTGTAGATCAAGAATAGGGAACTACAAGCAGTACAGCATAGGTTTTAAATAGCAAGGAACACGCACACGGACCAGGCTGACTAAAGGAATGGAAAAGGATGGAAAAGGATGGAAGCTAGGAAAACTCATCATCATAAGGGAGGCGACTGTGGAGGGAGATAAGTCCATGTAGGTGAACTATGGTAACAAATAGGTGGTGACAATATTGGAGGGGTTGGCGAGGATTAACGAAGCAGAAGTGATAGAAGCTGACCTACTGTGCCACATGTGAGTGACAAGTCGAGATGTAACAAGATAAGTAGAATGGAAAAGAGGAAAAATTGTAACATTACCCCCTTCGTACCTTTGAGCTCCTGGCTCAAGAGTAAAATGCCCTTGCTTTCCACACTCATGTGCTGGGGATAGAGGGTCCTCCATGAAGGGCGTGTGCCTGAGAGGGGGAGAGATGATCAAAAGGACAGTCATCTGCCACGTTTCCTGCCTGAGAACAGATTGCACAGTTATGATGGGGACAGTGTCAGTTGGAATGACCCCAGTTAAGACAACTGCTGCATTGGATGGTGAGACAATCTCTAGCAAGATGTCCAGGGCAGACTTGGCAGCAATGGGGGCATGAATATGTAGGGCAATTCTTCTGAAAGTGTCCTCAGTTAAAACAATGGAAGCACTCGGTAAATGAGTTGGCCCAGGCAACTGGGAGTCGAGAGGATGGGGGCATAACTCGAGTGGGGGAGGATAGGGTGCACTGTCCATGGGGAGGTCTAAAGACCTGAGGCTCCAGTTGAGGGATGGGGATGGTGTCGTCATCACTTTCGATGGAGATGAGGGATGGTTTAGGAGGAGGTGAGGTGAGGTGAGCAGCAAGGGTGGAGGCAGGAGAGGAGGTTGAGAAGAGGGTTCTGTTGGAAGGAAGTACATCTGAGTGTTCTAAGTAATTGTCACGTTGTTCTTGGGTAAGAGAAAGGAAAATGCAATGAAAAGTGGGATAAATTGTGGTGGGGGGAATGGAGGTAATAAAGGTGGAAAAGCTGTGGTCATACAGTGCACTGAGAATATGAAATGGAATCTCAGTCAAAGATGTGTGTAAGGCAAGGTCTAAATTCTGAGAGAGGTTCAAAAGACATTGCATACGGGCAATACCATGAAAGGCGTGAATGAGAGATTGGGATATGTAGTCCTTTTCAAAGAGGGGGTCTTCTTTGATGGTGTGGAGAAGAGTGGGAGTGTCTAAAACAGCAGTAAAGAGCATGTTTCACCCAGATTCGGGCAGAAGACACGGTAATACTGAATGAGAACGTAAGGAAGAATATGAACCGAATGAAGGAGAGGGCTGAGGAGATGTGGCATCCGAGGAGGGAGATTGCATGTTGGGCAAGAATAAGGTCAAAGAACATAAATGAGGTCTTCAGGTAAGGGTGCAAATGAAGTGAATGAGGAAGACAACAAAGAAGACAGCTGCGATGATGAGTAAAGTGGGGCTGGAATCAGTATAACGGGTGCAATGGATGGAAAGGCCAATGACTAAGAAGAAGAAAATGACGAGGAAAGGGAGAATTTCAAGCATGGGGTTGGTGGAGGAGTCGATTGGGTAGATGCGAGGAGGACTGAGGTAGAACATTTTATGGGGGTTTTCCTTTTACAATTGGTGTTGTTTCTTATAGGCTGCAAGGAGAGCGGTGGAATGACGGAGATTTGAAGCTGGTTCCCATGTATTCTCAGATGATGGGTAACCTTTCCATGCAGTCAGGAACTGGTGGTGGTTAGCTGGGCCCTTGTGGGAGATGATGGCCTCGACTTCGTATTCTTCTTTGTTATCTATAATGTCAGGAGGGGGAGAAGAGAAGGTGGGACCATGCGTTTTGGTGGAGTGATAAGGGGAGAGTAGTGAGGCATGGAAAACATCATGGATTTTCCATATGGGAGGGAGGTGGAGTCAGTAGGTGAGGGGGGATAGTGCCTGTGTGATCTCAAAGGGACCATGCCGCTTGGGTGCGAGTTTCCTGGATGGGTAATGAAGGTGGAGATGCAAGGCTTCTAACCACACCTTATTACCCACTTTCCAAAGGAAAAAGCGACAGACAGATCTAGACGTCATGGCTTTGTGAGCTGAATCATGTGCTGCAAGGGCTTCCTTACAAGCTTCATTGAGGGAGGAGAGGTGATTTTCTAAAGCAGGGAGGAAGATTTTTCCTAGAGGGGGATAGGAACAAGGTTCATAACCATAGAGGAGGGAGAACAGGGATTTCTTGGTGGAGCTGTGGGGGGCAGAGTTGTGGTGGAATTCGGCGGCAGTAAGGGAAGAGGCCCAGGAGGCGGGGTTATTGGCGCAGAAGATTTGAAGGTAGGTTTCCAGTTCCTGGTTGGTCCACTCCGTTTGTCCATCTGTCTGGGGGCGATAAGCAGTAGAGAGGCAAATATTGTATTTTAGGAGGCAGGCTAGTTCTTGTGTGAAGGCAGAGGCGAACTGTGGGCCCCTGTTGGAGATGAGGGTTTCATGGAGGCTGAATCTCTTGAACACATGATCGAAAAAGATTTGAGCTACTCTGGCGGCGTCAATGGTTTTGAAGCAAGGAGTGAGAATTACCCCCTTCATAAGGCCATGGGGTCTACTATGACCAGAATAGAGTCGTGGGAGTTAGAAGGAGGAAGGTCCATGATGAGGTCAACGGAGAGTTGCTTGAAGGGAAGGGAGTGGGTGGAGGGGATCAGAGAGAGAGGAGGAACAGTAGGATGGGTGTTTACTTTGTTCTGCTGGCAAACTGCACAGCCGTTAACAAAGTGTTTCACAAAGGAGAAGAGACCTGGCCACCAGAAGTCACATTTGAGGATGAACTTCATGCGAAATATACCCATGTGACCCGAAAGCAGCGAGGAGTGGATGGAGTGGAGGAGGGTGGAGTGAGCTGTGGGAGGAACATACATATGACCTTTGAAGTAAAGATGACCATTGTTGAAGGTCCAATCATTGAGGGAGGCACATGTGAAGAGGGGAGAACCCTCATCAAGGGCAGCAAGAGCTTTAAAAATGAAAGGGTCAGAGGTGGTGGAGGATTTGATGTGGCGAGTGAGGGTGAGGTCAAGGGTGTTAATAACAACTGGGTCAGGGAGAATGGCACAGTCTGCATTGTTGGAGGAGGTATCAACATTGTCTTTTTGAGAGAGGGCATCAGCAGGGCCCATCTGGGAGCCTGGAGTCACAGCCCAGACAATATTGAAGTCTTGGAGAAAGGAGGAGTTCCCTGTCATAGATGTCATAGTTTCGTTCCGCTGAGGAGAAGATTTTAGAGAAGTAAGCTGTGGGCTTCTTGTCACTGTTCGGGTCAAGTTGCATAAGAACCACACCAGCAGCAAGGAGGGAGGCATCCATCATGACAAAGAAGGGTTTGGCAACGTCAGGGATGGCAAGGACTGGGGCAGTGTAAAAGATATTGCGAAGGGAATCAAAGGCCTTCTGCTGGAGGAGAGTCCAAGCCCATTTCTCGTCCTTTCAGATGAGGAAGGTTAAAGGAGAGACGACATTGGAGTAATTTGGAATAAACTTTTGATAGAAGTTGGCAAAGCTGAGGAAGGATTGTACTCCCTTGACTGAGGTTGGGGGTTTCCAATCTGCAATAGCGGAGAGTTTCTTTGGGTCCATGCAGACGAGCCCTTGTCCAATGATGAGGCCTAGATACTCCATAGTGGGGGCATCAAAGGCGCATTTGGAGATCTTCAGGGAGAGTTTAAGCTCCTGAAGGTGTTGGAGAACACGACAAGTGCATTCATGGTGGAGGGAGAGGGAACCCATGGTGGCAATGCCAATGTTGTCCATGTAGATCTTGAGCCAGCGCTCAGTGATTGTAATGGCCGTGGATAACTGAATGAGTTGTATGGGGACATGGAATGAACAACCCAAACAATAGCCCTAGACCCTAAGACGCAGAGGGTGAAGGAAGTGAGTCAAAGAGGATGGAGGGAAACTCGTGAGAATTGTGAAGTAGTCTTCGACTAGGATAGACCGTTAACAAGGTTTGGAGGTACTCGTCAATAGTACTGTCTTAGCGTTGATCTTTCTTTACAGAGTACGTCCGTTGACAATACTAAGGCTAGAGGAGAATCGACTAGCAATTCTGTCCCAAGGCCTCAGCTTATATAGTGCTAAACTACAAGTACATGAGGCCTGCGTGAGGCATGACATAGCTATGATGTAGCTACAACGAGGTAAGCTAGACCGGGCTAGAATATGATAGGAGGTGGGAGGAAGCATGACATGTGTAAGACATGCGTGATGTAGAATGGAATGACGTAGGGTCGAGGACATAGGGTGAAGGGTAAAGGTACATACGGCTGCCTACGTGTTATGGGTCTACATTTTTCACCCTTCACATGTCACTTTTTCTGATCTTATCTTATCTTATCGCGTCACGTGATCCCCAGGATCTAATCATCTATCTTATTGTGAACACTCTACTTACATCTTTTCATGGACTTAGTTGTTTCGTGCAATTGCTGCTTAGTCAGCATGGACACTCAACCCTTACACTGTCACGGAGTTCACATATTCACTTCATCTCCATGCCAGTTATTATTACATCATGCTTCTCTTCCAATTGATAAACATGCACATCACACGTTGTATGCTTCTCTTCTCTTCCATTCTGCCACACAGCGTGTTGGCCTCATGTTATGCTTCTATGCTTCCATTCCATTCCCATACATGCGGACAAATCATTGCAATCGTAGATACAGCGTATACATGGACAAATACCTGTTGTAGTATATAAACCTCGAATGCAATGCCAGAGAACTCTAGTCTAGTTCTTCTGGTCTTTTCCCCTCAAAGTGTCAGTTGTAGTACTCGTCCTATCCTCCTTTGTCTTAGCCTTTCTAGTGCAACCTTTGAGCTTCAAGCTTTGAGGGTTGTTTCATTAGAACTAGACTCTTACTCGCTCATCCTTGCACTTCACCTTTACATACTACTCTCAACGCTACCCTCACAAGTGCATCTTTCAAGTTCAAGGATCGGACACTCACTCACAAAGTAATTGGAGCAGTGCCGATCGACTTTCACTGAACTCTCGCTAACTGGCCATCTGTTACGGGTCTAACATTTTTCTCCCTTATCTTATCTTTTGATCTTATCTTATCGCGTCACGTGATCTAATCAGATCTAATCATCTAACTATCGTGAACGCTCTATCTAATCTTTTGGACTTAGAACTTTTCGCGCAATGGACGCTTACTTCTCACGGATCTACGATCCACTTACACCTAGCACGGTTTCACCTTTTCACCTCATCACCGTGCAGGCTTATATTACTCTTCCATTCTACATGCGTTATACGCATGCCATGCTTCCTTACTTCCATTCTGCCACATCCTCATGTGGTACACATGTTCACGCTTCCCTTCCATTCTATGGCTATGTTTCCACACCACGCCCTATGCACATGTCCTCATATATCGTAGATACATCGTAAACACATGCAAACCTTGTATTAGTATATAAACCCTCAATAGACGGCCAGAGAACTCCAGTCTAGTTCTCTTGGTCTTTTCCCCTCAAAGATCCAGGAGGGACAACATCACGGGTTGCGACCTTCACTGGTCTACACTACTCGTTGCGTCCATTTACGATGGCTCACCACCTTCTTTTTCCACTGCGGTTCGACGGAGGCGACTTGAGGACACGACGACCTTAGCGGGTCTACGTTGTCTTTTTGGGTTGTTTCATCTTTAGCTGATCGTCTATGAAAGCGGAGACTTCCTCCTGTTCTGTCACTGATAGGGGAATCAAATGACCTTTGCGTGGTTTGAACGTTTCTTTCATTTCGATAGCGTGATCCCATGGTTTCCGAAGCGGCATGCGCTCAGATTCCTTTTTCGAAAAGACGTGTAAATATTTGTGATATTCCTTTGGAACAAGTTCCTCAGGGGTTTTTTCCTTAGGCGGTGCTGCAGCTTGCTCTTCTAGAGCGCGAATAGTGGCGTGGACTTGGTACTGAAGGTCCTGCTCTTCTTTCTCGATTAGTCTAACCGAAATTGGCTTCTCCTGGAGCATGTGACAATGCCGCGGGCAACGTGTCATCTTGACAGTCCCC
>JBBPSC010000499.1:0-17324 GCA_038093395.1 Baorangia bicolor
GGCTTAATTCCTCTAACAAAAATAAACAAAAAAATGAAGGTACGCATCATAATTATGAAATCCCTGACGAAGTGTTTGTTCGCAGCGTCAAACCTGCAAATGAAATCCTCATGCAAATTCGGGTTTCCCCGATCAAGCAAAGAAGAAATCTTACGAAAGTAGAAGCCCTGCTAGACAGTGGCGCAAATGCTGTTTTCATAGACAGGAAATGGGCGGAACAAGTTAAATTACCGCTCATTAAATTAAGACACGACATTCCCGTGTACAATGTGGACGGCACAAAGAACTCCGCTGGAAGCATTACTCACGCAGCCGACCTCATGGTAGAATTCCAGGGTCATCGTGAGAGAGTCCTAGCAGAAGTAACGGACCTCGGGAAAAATGCTCTGATCCTCGGATATAGTTGGTTGAAACGACACAATCCGGAGATTAACTGGACCAATGGAACGGTTAAGATGACACGTTGCCCGCGGCACTGTCACCTCTTACAGGAAAAGCCGATTTCGGTTCGCACCTATGAACAGGAGGAAATAGACCTCCAATATGCGGTCCATGAGACCATTCGAACACTTGAGGCGCAAGCAGCTTTACCAAAAACAGAAAAGACTCCGGAGGAACTTGTTCCAAAGGAATATCACAAATATCTTCATGTATTCTCGAAAAAAGAATCTGAGTGCATGCCGCTTAGGAAACCATGGGATCACGCAATTGATCTAAAGGACACGTACAAGCCACGCAAGGGTCATGTCATTCCCCTTTCGGCACAGGAACAGGAAGAAGTTTCTGCCTTTATTGATGATCAAATGCAGAAGGGTTACATCAGACCTTCTAAATCCCCACAAACATCACCCGTGTTTTTCGTGCCAAAGAAAGATGGCAAGAAGCGTATGGTACAGGATTACCGATACCTCAATGAACACACGGTCAAAAACAATTACCCGCTTCCTCTTATCTCTCAGCTTGTAGACAAGCTTAAAGGAGTCAAATTATTAACGAAGATGGATCTCAGATGGGGATACAATAATATCCGGATCAAGGAAGGCGATGAATGGAAAGCCGCTTTCGTTTGCTACCGCGGATCATACGAACCCCTAGTGATGTACTTCGGATTATGCAACTCTCCCTCTACCTTTCAAGCGATGATGAATGAAATCTTCGCTGATATGGAAGATGTCGTCGTTGTTTACATCGATGATATTCTTATCTTCACCAAAACCGACAATGAAGAAGAACATGACAAGATCGTAATGGAAGTTCTTCGGAGATTACAAGAAAATGATCTCTTTGTCAAACCGGAAAAATGTTTCTTTAAGGTCCAGAACGTAGATTTTCTGGGAATGGTTGTCGGCAAGGACGGCATTAGAATGGATCAGGAGAAGGTGGACGCTATTTTGAAATGGCCCACACCCACGTCCGTAAAAGGGGTTAGGAGTTTCCTCGGACTTGCAAATTTCTACAGGAGATTCATAAAGGATTACGCGCAAGTCGCACGACCAATGAATGATCTCCTAAAGAAGGACCTCGTCTTTGAATGGAAGGAGGAACAACAAAACGCGTTTGACACGCTTAAAGAAGCCTTTACTTCCGCCCCTATATTGGCATTCCCTGATAACGACAAACAATTTCGGTTAGAAACCGATGCTTCTGATTATGCAACAGGCGCAGTCCTGTCTATTCTTGAAGGCGACAAATGGCACCCCGTCGCCTATCACAGTCACAGCATGTCTCCCGCTGAGCGGAATTATCCTATATGTGACAAGGAAATGTTATCTATCATTCGCTCCCTGGAAATATGGAGACACTATTTGGAAGGAGCAAAATTCCAATTCGAAATATGGAATGATCACGCCAACCTTCAATATTTTATGAAATCACAGGATTTGAACCGACGACAAGCGAGATGGGCACAGTACCTCTCACGGTTCAATTATGTATTCGTCTACAAGCCTGGCGCTACAAACGTAAAAGCAGATGCCCTCTCTAGATGAGAAGATCATACGCAAGGCGTTGAAAATGACAACAAGGGTATTACACTTATTCCGCCGGAACGTATCTGAGCTTCGCAAGAAGTTGTAATACGCGATGAAGGCGATTCCTTTACTAAAACCATTAAAGAAGCCACGGCTCTCCTCAAAGAAGGTCATGTAAAAGAACTTATAAATAAGTTCGGAGCGCGCCAAGAAAACGGCTTAATTAAAAAAGAAGATTCTATCTATGTTCCAGATTATCAATCGTTACGTTTAAAAATCGTAAAAGCCTGCCACGACTCTCCAGTCGCTGGTCATTCTGGTTATGAGAAAACCATCGAACTTCTAAGAAGGAGTTATTGGTGGAATTCCATGACCGCTTATGTCAAAGAATATGTCGCTAGATGCGATAGATGTCAACGCATGAAGGGCACAAACCAAGCCCCTTCAGGTTTACTTCACCCTCTCACGGTCCCTGAAAGACCATGGGAACATGTCACGGCAGATTTCACCACAGACCTGCCATTATCTAATGGAAAAGACACGATCCTAGTGGTCGTTGATCGATTCTCGAAAGAAGTCGAGTTTATCGCTTGTAACAAGACGGTTACGGCGCTGGACACAGCCCGACTATATTTAGATCACGTATGGAAGCATCACGGATTACCGCATTCGATTGTATCGGATCGAGGCCCGCAATTCGCTTCCCAAGTTATGCAAGATGTCCTAAACAGGCTAGGCATCAAATCTAAATTAAGCACTGCTTTTCATCCACAGACAGATGGTCAAACGGAGCGCATGAATAGAGATCTCCAGCAGTATCTCCGCTTGTTCTGCGCAGAGAAGCAGGATGATTGGGCAAATTGGCTCCCAATCGCGCAATTCTCGTATAACTCGAAGATGCAAGCGTCTTCAAAGAAAACCCCTTTTGAGGTTACACGTTCATATCAACCCAGATTAGGGTTTGAACCACGTGTTGCTAAGGCTCCAGCAGCCGAAGCCTTTACCAAAGACATGGAAAGAACCTTGGAAGAAACTAAAAATAACCTATTAAAGGCTCAGGCTCGAATGAAAGAGCAAGCCGATAAACATCGGAGCGAAGCTCCACAATATTCTATTGGGGATAAGGTGTGGCTTAGCACCACGAATCTCCGCCTTACCAGAGCTTCTCGGAAGTTAACTGAGAAATGGCTGGGCCCCTATGTTATTACGGCATTTGCTGGCAACAATGCTGTCACATTAAAATTGCCACGATCAATGAAGATTCATCCCACCGTTAATATCTCACGGGTTAAGCCCTATAAGGAAAGGCTCCCAGGTCAACCGGTGATGAAACCCGGACCGGTACTGGTAACCGAAGACCGAGATGACGAATATGAAGTGGATTATATCGCTGATTCACGGCTGAAAAACCGAAAATTGGAGTTTTTGGTGCACTGGCAGGGTTATGGTGATGAGGACCGTACCTGGGAAGTTGAATCTCATCTTTTGCATGCGAAGGATGCCATTCAGGACTTCTATGCATCACATCCCGCGGCACCCCGACGGCTCAACATGTCGCACATCCAATTTATAAAAATATTCACCCCTATGCCAGATTCCAACACGTCCATCCCCGAGCGGGAGGAGCCCTTTGATCGCCTGGAAGTCGATCCCTAGAAGGGGGGTAGTGTTACGGGTCTACATTTTTTACCCTTCACATATGCACTTTTCTGATCTTATCTTATCTTATCGTGTCACGTGATCCACAAGGATCTAATCGTCTATCTTATTGTGAACGCTCTACTTACAATTCATAGACTTAGTCGTTTCTAGTGCAAAGCTGCTTAGTCAGCAGGACACTCTTCACACGGATCTAAGATCCCCTTACCCTGTCACGGAGTTCACCTTTTCACTTCATCTCCGTGCCGGCTATTATTACGTATGCTTCTCTTCCATTTGATGTGCATGCGCATCACACATGTTATGCTTCTCTTCTCTTCCATTCTGCCACACTGCGTGTTGGCCTCATGCACATGCTTCTATGCTTCCATTCCATTCCCACACATGCGGACAATGCATTGCAATCGTAGATACAGCGTATACATGGACAAATACCTGTTGTAGTATATAAGCCTTGAATGCACGGCCAGAGAACTCCAGTTTAGTTCTCTTGGTCTTTCCCCCAGAAGACTAGGAGTGGTCAACACCACTTGACCTCGGGTTCACGCCCTTGGTTGGGTTGAGGCCTTTAACGACGCTCACCACACTCTTTCCTTTTCGTTGGTTCGACTTGAGCAACCTAGGATATGGACATCTAGGCTTCGGCTTAGACTATGGTCTTTTGGGTTGTTTCAGTGTTTGCAACAGTAAAGCTATGACCTCCAGATCCATCCACTGCTTTTTCCCTGTGGAAAGTGGGCAACAAGGTGTGGTTAGAAGCTGAAACAACCCAAAAGACAATAAGTCCCAAGGTTGCACTAAAACAGTTGGACTTGTGGAAAGTGGAGGAGGAGGAGGCTACTCTGATCTTTGTGGGGAAAAGACCAAGAGAACTAGACTGGAGTTCTCTGATCATCTATTAAGGGTTTATATACTACATGGGTGTGTACACCTGTGTACGTTTAATCTACAATATAGGAGTAACATGTGGATGAAGCATGATGTGGTGGCATAGCCATAGAATGGAAAAGAAGTGATGCATGAGGACCACATGAGGATGTGGCAGAATGGAAGAATAGAAGCATGGCATGCATTCAATGCATGTAGAATGGAAACATAGCCTGCATGGTGAAGAGTGAAAGGGTGAAACTGTGCTAGGTGTAAGGGGATCTTAAATCCAGTAGAAATAAGTGTTCATTGTGCGAAAAGTTCTAAGTCCAAAAGATTAGATAAAGTGTTCATGATAGTTAGATGATTGGATCTGACAAGATCATGTGATGCAATAAGATAAGATCAAAAGATAAGATAAAGAGGAAAAATGTTAAACCCGTAACAGAAGCCTCTCACCTGCACCTTCATTATTCATCTAGGAAACTCGCTCCCAAACACCATTGCCCTTTCAAAATCACATAGGTATTATCTCCTCTTACTTACTGACTCCACCTCTCTTCCGCATAAAAAATCCACAATGTCTTCCATGCCTCACTGCTCTTCCCTTATTGCTCCACTGAAACACATGGCCCAGCCTTCTCTTTGCCCCCTCCTGATGTTATAGATAATGAAGAAGAATACAAAGTCAAGGCCATCATCTCCCACAAAGGTCCAGCTAATCACCACTTGTACCTGACCACATGGAAAGGATACCCCTCTTCTGAAAATACATGGGAACCAGCTTCAAATCTCCATTATTCCACCACCCTCCTTACCATCTATAAGAAATGGCACCAACTATAAAGAGAAAAGCTTCAAAAGATATTTTATCTCGACCCTCCTTGCTTGTACCCAATTGATACCTCCATTACCAACCCTACACTAGAAATCCTCCCTTTCCTCATCATTTTCTTCTTCCTGGTCATTGGACTTTCCATTCATTGTGCCCACTCCTCTCATTCTAGCCCTACTCTTCTCATCATCTTTGCCGTCTTTTTTGTTGTCTTCCTTGTTCACCTCACCCACACCCTTGTCTAAAAACCCTGTTTATGTTCTTTGACCTCATCCTTGCTCAACATGTCATCTCCCTCCTTGGATGCCATATTATCACAGCCCTCTTGTTCATCTTGTTCATATTCTCCCTTATGCTTTCATTTTGTATTGCCTTGTCTTCCGCCCGAATCAGGGTGACACATGCTCTTTACTGCCATTTTAGACACTTCCACTCTTCTCCACATCATTGAAATAGATCCCCTCTTTGAAGACGATTACATCTCTCAATCTCTCATTCATGCTTTTCATGGTATTGCATGTACACAACATTTTTTAAGTACCTCTCAAAACCAAGACCTCACCTTGCAAAGATCCTTGGCTAAGATTCCCTTTCACATTCTCAGCGCACTACACAACCATGGCTTTTCTACTTTTATTACCTCTATCCCTCTAAATATTATTTATTCCACCTTTTATTGTATATTTCTCTCCCTTATCCAAGAACAACATGACGATTATCTAGAATGCTTAGATGGACTTTCTCCCAACAGAACCCCCTCTTCAGCTGAAATCCCTATCTCTGCAAGAACCTCAGGTCTTTAACTCCCCTCACAGACTTTGCACCCTCTCCTCTCCCACTTGAGTCCTTTCCCTGTCCTTTCAACTCCCCTTTGTCCATGCAAACCCCTCTACTGAGTGTTTCCATTGTTTTAACTAAGGACATTTTCAAAAGGATTGCCCTATATATTCTTGCCCCCACTTCCACCAAATCTGTCCAGGCCACCTCACTCAAGATTGTCTCACCATCCAATGTGGCTGTTGTTTCAACTGGGGGCATGCTGACTGATTCTGTTCCCATCGTAATTGTGCAATCTGTTCTCAAGCAGAATATGTGGCAGACGATTGTCCTTTTGACCATCTCTCCTCTTCCCAGCAACACACCATCTATGGAGGACCCTCTATCCCCAACACATGAGTACAGAAGACATATGCTATTAGCTATCGAGCCAGGAGCTCAATAATATAAAGGGGGTAATGTTACAGTTTTTCTTCTTTATCAATCTACCTATCTTGTTGTCTCCCAACTTGTTACTCACATGTGGTGCTATAAGTCAGCTTCTATCTCTTCTGCTTCATTAATCCTCACTGACTTCTCCAATATTTCCATCACCTATTTGCTACCTTGATTTTCCCCGCTTGGACTTATCCTTCTTTGCAGTTGCCTCTCTTATGACAATAAGTTCTTCCACCTTCTATCCATTTCCATTCATTTAGTAAGCCTGGTCTGTGCACACCCTTTTATGCTTATTTAAACTCTATGCTGTACTGTTTGTATTTTCCCATTCTTGATCTATACAATACTAGCATACTTTCTTGGATCACCTGGAAGTCTAGCTTCCCCCTCTTAGTCATTGCCCTAGTCCTCAAGCATAACTCATCATCAATGCTTTCTTCCTAGCTCAAGACCTAGAAATCGTAGGCATTCTCGAACAAGTTCCAATGCCCCTGGATACCCTTGCCAGGCTTACTAGTAGCACCTTTGTCCTTGTACCTTGTTATCCCTGTAGCTCCTCAGACATTAGTGAGTATTGCCTGACAAGTAATCTTGCTGAATGAGTCCCTCTTTGTACACCTCGCATAACACTCATGTTTACAATTAGCCCAAGAGCAACACATCTGTCAAGAGAAGGTGACCAGCAACATCTGTACCAGTCAGGCCCTTCTCACAAACATGGCCACCATGTATGCCATTTACCACAGTCCAGTTGGTCTAACATGCATCACAAAGAAAGTTTGTCTGTTCACCCAACTTCTCCACACTGGCATCGAGCATTTTGAATTAAGAGTTATCAATGACACTTACTTTGATACCTTGACTATTGACGTGTTTCCCATCTGCAAGAATGCAAAGGTTGTCCATGCTGCAGCTGCTCTCAAATTCATCAGCCTTGGGAGAGTGAATCACCCTTAATGAGTCTGTTGCTCATAAGGACCTTAAAACACTGGTCAACATATTTGCTATGGCTGCCTTGGGACCTATAGGGGTTCTTGCCAGCATTCTCGAGCCTACTTCCACTTCTACTGCCATTGCTTCATCGTTTGTTCACACCTCTGAATTCCTTCCCCATTCTGTGTTTAATTTGCACCACTCTAAGACCAAGATGCTCTGCTATGTTTTCAATCTTGCATCAAAGGATCTGTTACTCATTCATACACTGGCATGATTTCCCTCAGTATAAAACTAAACAGTACCTCCAGCATGATCCCTCTAACTTGGCCAGAATTAGGTGGTGTGTATCCATTTGCTCTAAATGTCATTCTAAATAAAAGGGACACCCTCTGACCATCAGAGGGCATTTCTATGGTACACGAGGAATGCCCTGTAGACACCCTAGGGTGTCCACATGGAAATATGTTATTTTGGTAATTTTTGACCAGATTTTGATATGATGGGGTGTCAGGGGTCCTAGAAGAATGTCCACATAGAAATATGTTGTTTCAGTAAATTTGAACCACACTTTAGTAGGAAGGGGTGTCTGGGATTCTGGAAAAGAAATGCCCTTGGATGACTCATTTTTGAGTGACTGCCAATGTAATTATTCCTAATACCAGATAGGAGGATATGGAAGGCATGTCAGAAATATGATATTTTATTAATATATTTCACTCAATATGTCATATTTTAGAAATAACTTATCCTTATCCTTTCTTATATTTATATGATTTATATTACTTATACTTATCAAAGCTATATCTTCTATTCATATCTACAATCTAGGGCTTATCTTTGATTGACTTATCTATGACATTAGATTTAGACTCCTCTTAAACCTTATTACTATATAGGTTAAATATTTGCCCTTACTCCTATTCTACACCCTCTTACTTAGAGAGATGCCCTCCACTAGTCAAAGGGATTCACTACACTTTTACTACACTTTTCACTATATACTTTTTGTACACTTTGGATGCACCTTGGCTACACTTTTCATTATACTTTTTGTACACTTTTCACTACACTTTTCACTACACTTGTTCTACATTTTTGTACACTTTCACTATACTATGTTCCTTTAATTAGTAAAGGGCATCCTTTTGGCTGGGAGAGGGCATCTTTTTGACCAATGAAGAGCATCTCTCTAAGTGACAAGGCATCCCTTTGGCTGGGAGAGGGCATTCCTAAGATCAATAAAGGGTGTCCCTCTAAATGACAGGGGATCCCTCTAAATGAAAGGACATTCCCTTGGCTGGTGGAGAGCATTTCTCTGAGTGAAAGGGCATCCCTTTGACTAGTGGAGGGCATCTCTCTAAGTAAGAGGGTGTAGAATAGGAGTAAGGGCTGTTACGTTTTTCCCTCTTTATTGATCTATTTACCTTGTTACATCTCGACTCGTCACTCGTACGTGGCGCGGTAGGTCGGCTTCCATCACTTCTGCTTCTCTAATCCTCGCCGATCCCTCCGATGTTTTAATCACCTACCTATTCCCTTAGTTCCCGTACTTGGACTTATCTTCCTCCGCAGTCGCCTCTCTCATGACGACGAGTGTTCCATCCGCTTCCATCCGATTCCTTTACTTTAGTCAGCCTGGTCCGTGCGCGCGTTTCCTTCTTATTTAAACCTATACTGCATTGCTTGTATTTCCCTATTCTTGATCTACGCTTAACAAGCATACCTTCTTGAATCCCCTGGAAGTTCGGCTTCCCCTCCTAAGTCCTTGTCCTCGTCTCCAAGCATGACTCTGTGTCGACGCTCCTTTCCTCGTCCAAGACCTAGTAACCCTAGGCACCCTCGTATAAAGACCCAGCGCCCCTGGGCATCCTAGTCAGTCTCTGAGAGACTCCCTCGCCTTAGCACCTCGTTATCCTCGCAGCTCCCCAGACGTCGGTCTCTTCGTGAGTATCACCTGGGAAGTATCCCTGTTGAACGAGTCCCCCTTGGTACGCTTCGCGTAACAATAAGTGGATCTTAGATCCATGAGAAGTGAGCGTCCGTTGCACGAAAAGTTCTAAGTCCAAAAGATTAGATAAAGTGTTCACGATAGTTAGATGATTAGATCTGATTAGATCATGTGACGCGATAAGATAAGATCGAAAGATAAGATAAGGGAGAAAAATGTTAGACCCGTAACAGTGACTGTGGTAAAAGGTCCTTCACCTGAGGAGGTGGGACCATGGGGATTCTTGATCTTTTGTTACGCGAAGCATACCAAAGAGGTCTTGTTCAACGAGGATACTCAACAGGCGATGCTCACAAGGAGACTGACATCTGAGGAGCTGCAAGGATAACGAGATACTGGGATGAAGGGAGTCTCCAAAGAGATTAACGAGGATGCCCAGGGGCACTGGGGCTTTATACAATGATGCCTAGGGTTACTAGGTCTTGGACGAGGAGAGAAGCGTTGATGATGAGTCACGCTGAGGAATGAGAACAAGGTCTGGGAGAGGAAGCTAAACTTCCAAGTGATTCAAGAAGGTATGCTTGTATTGTGTAGATCAAGAATAGAGATACAAACACTACAGCATAGGTTTAAATAGGTGGGGAGCATGCGCACAGACCAGGCTGACTAAAAGAATGGAAACAAATGGAAACAGATGGAAACGCTTGTCGTTATAAGAGAGGCGACTGCAGAGGAGGATAAGTCCATGTAAGGGAGCTAAGGTAACAAATAAGTGATGATAATATTGGAGGGGTTGGCGAGGATTAGCGAAGCAGAAGTGATGGAAGCCGACCTACCACGCCATGTATGAGTGACAAGTCATGAAGTAACAAGGTAAATAGAACGATACAGAGGAAAAAGTGTAACAGCTGCAGCAGTGAGCAAGCGACTTGCCTGACGATGGACACTGCTGCACACTTAGTCAGCACTGCAACTGATGGTCTGATTAATGAGAGCAGCACTCTATCAATGAGCCACTCAGCGTTCAATTTTTGTTCTGATTTTTAATCAAACAATTTTTCTGACTTCTCCCCACTCTCTAGATCACCATTAAACATGTCCAATGCCCTCTTTGCTGCCATTCCTATTTTTGATGGCACCAACTGGATGGACTGGGCTCCGACCATGTTGTTTTCGACACATGCCCCACTTTGCTCCAAGACAGCTCCAACCAGGATGATGTCAATGCCTATGACCTCAAAAATGCCAAAGCCATGGGATCAGTCCTTCTCCAACTTTTACCCCCTATCCACACTAAAGTCAGCAAACATGACACCTTCCTTAAACTCTGTGTTGCGAACCCATACCAATTAAGGCATAGGGCTGACGATTGTGCACAAGGAGTACTTCTTCCTTGCAGTGCTCACTAGCACTGGCAGGACGATGGTAGTCAAGAAGCTGGTAACCTTAATCTCCTCCCTCAATGCTACAGCCACAAAGGCTAATGATGCACAAATGGGCAGTGAAGACAAGTGGAAATGACTGAGGACTTCAGCCATTTACACTTGCTTTATATATTGTTGTACAAGTGCGCACAGACCAAGCAGTGCTACTGATAAGAAGTACATACATGGTAACCGAAAATAAAGGTGTGTGAGGGATAAAGTGAAAGTTGTGTGACAAGGTATAAATATTGACGTATGTAAATGTAGCGTGTTCTAGATAAGGGCAGAGTCTAGACCCTGTCACCTGACCTTTCCCACGGTCATGTGCTTTGGATCACGTGACAGTCGAAGGTTTTGTAATCACATGCTGAGGCCACATGACTATCAAAAGGTTTGAAACAATGAAGTCCAAAGTAGTAGTTTATAAATAGGTAGAGTCTTTAGTGGTGTCCATAATATTCTGGGACATGCTCAAAACTGACTATGCAAAATCTGGCATAGCCACTGCATATGTGGACTTCCACACGGTCCTCAACTTGAAAATTCCAGGTGACTCTCACCTCAGAAAATCCCTTAACTGTCTCGCAATGCTCTTTCACGACTTGATGAAGCTGATTCAAGTTTCCTACCAAAGTACAAGTAATGATTCTACTTGCCAAGCTCCCTCCCCAGATGGAGGTCATAGCTTAGAACATTGCCACCTCGGACTCACTCACAACAACAACAATTGACTCTATTCACAAAATGGCGGTCCTCTCTTGGGACCAGCACGGAGTGCATTGTGGAAACAGCTGCACCAAATCAGGCAATGCTGGCAGCAGCTCCAGCATGCAGAAGCTGAGCACTGTCAAGCACAACCTAGGTGCACCCTCCTTCAAAGCACAGCAGTGTGGCTCGGGTGACTCGAATGCACCCCAAAAAGGCAGCAATGAGTGACCCGAGAAACCACGCACCGACTCAGACAAAGGCAAAGGCGCTGCTAAAAAGTGCCCTCGTGGCACTTGTGGGGGGAAGAACTGCGACCAGTCCTCAATGGCCAACCACAACCACAACCACCACAGCAACCTCACCTCCCTTGCCTCCATCACCCCCTTTGTCGATGTTGGCACCTGCTCGTCATACACACCACCTGTACTTTATCCTGACCTCATCATGACACCCATGCACAACCCACGCTCACTTGCACACCATCTTGGTGCCACATTGTACAGCCCCCCAGCCTTCACACAGACCATGCATGTGCTCACCCTGGCGCAGTGTATGGGCCTCGAGGGCAGCACTGAAATCATGTGCACCCTCAAGGGCCCAGCCTCTTGGCTCCTGTTCCTTGACACAGCACGCTTTGGCACCATGCATCCATCTCCATTCACACCCATGCCCACAACCAACCACATTGTGGTGCACATCTCATCCATTGCCAAGGACATCCCCCTCCTGGGACTCCTTCCAGCCAACTTCAATGATGAGGATGATGCCCCAACTCCAACCAAGTGTGCTCGAGTGCTGCTCACCCCTCTGTCCAAGACCTGGGACATCGATGACATCATTGATGTCTATGGCTTGGATGTCAACATGCAAATCACCAACACAGCTGGAATTGTGGATGTGCCATTCAACGATGCTGTGATGCTGTATGGTGACAACACCATTTTTGGGGACGAGATCTTCAACAAAATGTTAGTCTCCCCCTCCTCTCCTTCGAGCTCACACACTCACTATCTCTCCCCTACAGGATTGAGTATTAGTAGTGTAGCTGTTATGGGTCTAACATTTTTCCTCTTTATCTTATCTCTCAATCTTATCTTATCAGATCTAATCATTGAATTATCATGAACACTTATCTTATCTTTTTGACTTAGAACTTTTCATGCAATGAATGCTCTTTCTAACGGATCTACGATCCCCTTACGCCTAGCATGGTTTCACCCTTTCACTCATCACTGTGCAGGCTTCTGTTCCATTCTATATGCATTGTACACATGCCATGCTTCCACTTCCATTCTGCCACACCCTCATGTGGTCCTTATGTCTTTGCTTTCTTTCCATTCCATGGCTATGCAAACCTATGCTGCCACACCATGCATTATGCGCATGTTCTCCTATATCTATAGATTAGACATACACTAGTACAAACACATGTTTAGTATATAAACTCGAATGCAACGGCCAGAGAACTCCAGTCTAGTTCTCTTGGTATTTTCCCCAGAAGTCCAGAGTAGTCTCTTTATTCCTCCTTTTCCACAAGTCTAAGTGATTCTAGTGCAACCTTTGGGCCTTAGGGTTTTTGGGTTGTTTCAGTAGCTAGTGCCTCCCCTCTGTACATAAGTAACCAAAATGATGAAAAATGTATGCACGCTGTTGCTTTTTCAGGCTATACTAAATGTAAAGGAAAAGCAAAAGCTGAGTGTGAGCATGAATGGATGATAGACTCAGGGGCTTCCCTACATTTTACTATGTCTATGGATGATTTCACACAATACTGGCCACTGGATCACCCAATATTTCTTAACACTGCAAATGGTCACACTCAGATAACAGGCAAGAATACAGTTTTCCTGACCATATGCCCTGAAAATGGCTGCCCCTATACTGTGCACCTATATCCAGTCCACTATGTGCCTGATATAAATTGTTGGTTATTATCTATGGGCAAATTTCTTCAGGACAACATGACTGTGCACAGTGATATGCAGCACATTACCTTCTATCAAAAATCAGGATCAGAATATTTTTCTTTCCATCCTTGATTTTATGGTGACTCAATCTACTCGATTATGTCTCTTCCTTTTGAGACCACCCATGCTTATCTGGCTACAGTCTATACAATTGACTACCAGACTCTCTATCGCCATCTCACCCATCCCTTTTGCAATGTTCTCTCGCATGCAAAGAAGAACACTTGGAATTTCCCAAATATAACCATACCTACCAAGGATCCTCTATGTCCTGGCTGCACTCTTGGAAAGATGCCTAATAAGGCATTCTTACATAACCCAGCTCGTGCCACCAAACCCTTTGAGTTAATTCACTCAGATCTTAAATCCTTCCTGATTGATTCATATTAGAAGTACAAATATGTTATCATTTTTGTAGATGATTTCACTGGCCATATATGGGCATCATGCATGCGCCTTAAGGGTAGTGCCATCACTGCCACACGTGATTTCCTCTTTCAATGGTATTGACTCAGCACTCTGCCAAAGTCATATCATGGATGTCAGATGCAGGGGAAGAATATAAATCTGATGCTTTTGATGCACTTCTAAAGCAGCATGGCATCAAGATCCTGCAATCTACCCCCCACACTCCTCAACAAAATGGTCATGCTGAACAATTCATGCACACCATGATGGATAAAGCTGAGGCAATGTGTCATGAGGCCTGCTTACCTCCTAGCTGGTGGGAATTCATTGTACTCCATGCAATCCACACCTACAATTGCACCCCACTCCATAGAACAAATTGGGATACTCCATATAAGTTGCTGCATGGTAAAATACCAGATATTTCACATCTCAGAGTATTTGATTGTGGTGCTTATGTATATCTATCACCTGATGTGCAAAAAGATAAGCTAGCCCCTAAATCTGAGCTTATGATATACATCAGCATTGCTCCAGGCAATGAGCACAATTTTATCTTTATGCACTATCCTCTCAATATCATTTTTACATCTGCTTATGCAATTTTTAATGAAGCAATGTTTCCCCATTGTGCAACTGCTGGCAAGCGTTGTAACACTCACATCCAACAAGACGCTCCTCCCTTTGATCCCTCTGGGATTATGCCTGACCTTACCCTGCAAGGAGATGAAGATTTCCCTCCTGCTCATAGGCAGCAACCTGCGCCACCTTAGGCACCTCCTAGGGCTGAAAGCCCACCTCCACCTCCAAGGACTCCTAGTCCTCCTTTGGCTCCTTGCCCTGTAGCCCCACCACAAGCTCCTCGCCACTCTCAGTGCGAAAGGTGTATTCCTAACTATCCAGACAATGTCTATGGTGATTGCCACCCAGTCCAACAATTCAAGGACACTGAGAAACTTTCCTGATGGCAGGAGGCCATTCAACCTCGACAACCACCAGCAGCACCAGCAGCACCAGAACCTGGTCCCTCCAATCCAAATCCTGAAATGGATATTGACCAGTTATGTCTGGATGGGGGAGCACCATTGACACATTTCTTGCTCGCCAAAGCAATTGACCCTAATGATGGCCCATCTAAGCCACCTTGTGAATGGTCCTACAAAGACATAGCTTGCCTATCCAATGCTGAGTGTTCCCAATGGGAACAAGCTTGCTGTGATGAAATGGAAATTCTCAAAAAGCACAAAGTCTTTGAGCTAGTAGACCATTCAAAAAATCAGAAAGTCATTAAAAATCGCTGGGTTTGTTATAATTTTTCTTCTTCACCGTTCTACTTATCTTGTTGTTTCTCAACTTGTCACTTGCATGTGGCGTGGTAGGTTGGCTTCTATATCTTCAGCTTCTTTAATCCTTACCGACTCCTCCAATATTACCATCACATACTTATTACCGTAATTTCCCTGCTTGAACTTATCTCCCTCCACAGTTGCCTCTTTTATGACAACGAGTTCTCCTACCTTCCATCTGTTTCCATTTCCTTTGTAAGCCTGGTCCGTGTGCATTGCTTTCTTGACTATTTAGACCTCTGCTGTATCAGTTGTATCCTCTATTCTTAATCTATGCTATACAAGCATACCTTCTTGAATCACCCAGAAATCAAGCTTTCCCTCCTAAGTTCTTGTCCTCGTCTTTGAGTGTGACTTATCGTCGATGCTCTCCTCCTTGTCCAAGACCTAGTAACCCTAGGCATCACCATACAAGCCCCAGCGCCTCTGGGCATTCTCGTTTGTCTTACTAGGAGACTTCCTCATTCTTTGCATCTCATTATCCCTGAAGCTCCTCAGATATTGGTCTCTTTGTGAGCATCACCTGTTGAGTATCCTTGTTGAACAGGACCTTTTTGGTACACTTTGTGTAACAGGGTCTTTGATGCTAAGACTGATGGCCATAAAAAAGCCCACTTAGTTGCCAAAGGTTTTTCTCAGGTTGAAGGCATGGACTTTGACCAAGTATTCTCACCAGTTGTGTGATTCAAAACAGTGCACTTAATGCTAGCACTTAATGCACTTGAAGACTGGTATATCTCTGGACTCGATGTCAAAAGCACCTATCTTTATGGCAAGCTAGATGAAGAGATCTATATGGAACAACCAGAAGGCTTTACCAAACCAGAGCAAGAGCACAAAGTGCTCCAATTACTTTGTGCCCTTTACGGACTTAAATAGGCAGGGTTAGCCTGGTGGCAAACCCTTAACAAGTCTATGAAAGAACTTGGCTTTGAGTGCCTCAAGTCTGATCCTGGTATTTTTCTCTACAAAAAGAAAGGCTCCTGCACAGTTGTAGCCATCATTTATGTAGATGACGCTCTTTTCTGTGGCCCCAATAAAGCTGTGGTAGATCAGATCAAGGCACACTTCATGCAGAAGTGGGAATGCAGAGATCTGGGGGAGACAATTGAGTTTCTCTGCATGTACATCTGCCACTCAGGTCGCAAAATCTCCTTAGACCAGTGCATCTATCTTGACAAAGTCATTGAGTGATGCGGTATGACAAATGCCAAGGTCATACCCACTCCACTGCTGGCAGATTATTACCCAATGCCAAATAAAGGCACCACTAGTGCAGCCCTAAAATCCAGATTTCAAACAGTGATTTGATCATTGTTATATCTGATGCTAGGCACACACCCTGATATTGCCTATGCTGTCATAGGACTGGCAAGACAATCAGCCAATCCATCTGAAGAACACCTCAATAAAGTGCTTTATATTTGCTGCTATCTCATCAGGACAAGGAATTACTCCCTTGATTATGATGGTTTCTCTGAACAAGGCATCCTTGCCTGTACCAATTCTGATTGGGCATCAGATCCCACCACACACCATTCTCAAACTGGCTACTTCTTTAAGCTAGCAGGTGAAATATTCTCTTGGGCTTCTCATGCCTAGAAATCTGTTGCATTATCCAGCGCTGAAGTTGAATACATGGTGCTCTCTGACTGCAGCTGCCAAGCAATCTGGATCTGTTACAGTTTTCTTTCTTCATTCTTCTCGCCTTCTGCTTTACACACACCATTCCCTTACTCGTACTTGGCATGGTCGGTCAGCTTCCATTTCTTCCGCTTTTCTTGTAACGGCCGTGAATAACCGTAGGAGTTGTGCTTGGGCGTGGAATGAACAACCCAAACACTAAGACCTAACCCTAGACGCAAGAGGGTAGAGGAATGAGTCGAAGAGTGAGATGGGAGGGAACTCGCGGAGGAGATAAGTAGTCTTCGACAATGAGAGACCGTTATCGAGGTTTGTAGGCACTCGACAATAGTATCGTCTTTGCTTTGAACTTTCCTTAACAGAGTATGTCCGTTGACAATACTAAGGCTAGAGAAGA
>JBBPSC010000500.1:0-17278 GCA_038093395.1 Baorangia bicolor
AAAAGATTGTTGACCGTTGTAACCTATAGCAATACTGTCAGGACTGTCTATGGTGAGAACAGGTAATAGCACAACACTGACACGATCAATGTGTGCTTTCTTTCCTGTGATTTTGCATAGGTATGCATATTCCATCTGGAAAGTTGCTATTTCAGCGACCACGCCGGGGGTCAACTGCGGCTTAGGGCTTCTACTAGAGCTAGAGGGGATGTCGAAGACAGATACCCAACAATGAATACGGACTGGGCGTACTTGTAAGTGTCCACTGCAAATCGGGGGAATCCACTCGAGGTATTGAATACGGGCGAAAGCCTGGTTGCGAGTTCGTCTGCTTTGTCTCGCAAAACATTGTCCGCGGATAGCGCGTAAGCAGACAAAAGACCACCCAGATAACGAATGACCGTTTCGAAGAAGGGTACATCGGTATTCTGTGACAGTAAGTTGTGGCATAAACCACTTGGAGAGGACGTACAGCAGGCAAAGAAAAGTTGGCAGCCGTGATTATTGGGATGGCACGCGCGTACTCGTCCTGTAGACCCATGAGGAGCATTGTATCAAGGGAATCTACGGCGGTAAGACCCCAACCATTGAGGCTATCATTACCCGAGTCAATGTGACACTTTGGGTACGGCGGAAGGCTTACTTGTCGACAGACTTGTTCGAAATGGGTCGCAGTTCATCATGGGGGAAAGCATGATGCTCGTAGCCATGATAAGCGTGCAAGAACGCATTCTTTACTTGGGCAGCCCTGTCGGCCCAGATTTCTGGGGTCTCGGGAGGCCAAAAGAAGACGTGTTCCTGAGGGAAGAGCGTTTCACTTGCGCTTAAATAGTTATGGTAGAGTGTCCACAACGCTACTGAGAATGCCAGGACGGACACGACATGGCGTATAGTGATGCCACGACGGGAGGATATGTAGCAGAGACTCATGAAGGAATTCCGTCGTGGGAATTGACTGGCTCACACTTGCCAGCACTGACATTGCACTTTTGAATCAGACAGCCATTCGAGCGATAGGCTTGTAGGCGAGGCTGAGTTTGAAATCTGGAGAAATATTCCAGGAAACTCGTCCGTCGACGATCGCCAGTTAGCGACATGTCGAGCTTTGACAAGGTCGTCAAGTTGGCCTGCAAGCCAAAGCCTGCACCACCAAAGCCAAAGGTATGTCCCCCGCAACCTCGATCCCTCCTGACCCACAACGTTCCGTGTCCTTAGTACCTAGATCCCATCATAGCCGCTACCTGGTCCGACGATGGTGCAGTTCACGATGTCTGCAAAGCCCTCGTCCCCCGTCTACGGGAACCAAATGCCATTGTGCGCAACGTGTCCTGTTGACCCTATTCTATACCTCATCCCGTCACGTTGTCATGCATCGCACAGGTCGTATTCAAGGCTTTGATCGTCTTGCACACCATGATTCGCAACGGAGCAACCGACAACGTGCTTGCTCACCTCTCCTCTTCAGAGGTCCTGCGTCTGCGCAATGTTTCTGCCGGAAATTGGGAAGGTAGCCGAACTCTCTACTTGTCACCGCCATGCACTTATACCGTCGGCGTAGGTTATAATGCGCCTCAGAACATGCAACACTACGCACTTTATATGGACTCTCGTATACGGGCGTACCGTGAGCTAAAACACGATGCAATCCGAGTACAGGCCGAGACAAATCGTGATATGCGCCTCAACAACTCGATCGAAGAAGACATGGCATATACCACCGCGCCCCCGTCCAAAGCATCATCAACAAAATCTAAAGCTCCTCAAAGAAGCAAAACGATTACTGGCCGCAAGCTTCGTGTCATGACTGTGGAGAAGGGCTTGCTTAGGGAAACAAAGACAGTGCAGATGATGATCGACTCACTGGTCGAATGTCGGGCAAGTCTTAGTATAACGCTCAAATGCTGTCTGTCTAACGAGATGTCTGCATTCAGTTCTATCTGGATGACCTGGAAGACGAACTTACTATCACTGCTTTGAGGATGCTCGTCAAGGATCTCCTCATCCTGTTTCAGGCGGGTAACGAAGGGGTGATAAACGTGCTTGGTGAAGATCGTCATTCATACAGTCCACTCCGCCGTGCTAAATAAACCTCAGAACATTACTTTGAGATGTCAAAACATGATGCACAAGAAGCCCTTAGCATTTATCGTAATTTCTGCGGTCAAACCGAGCGAGTCGTTGAATACCTTGGTGTTGCCAAGAAACTACAGAATCTCTTGAATGTTCCAATACCAAACTTGAAGCATGTAGGTCCCAAGGGTCATGCTCCTCGTGGAAATAGTGTTAATGAAATGCAGGCCCCAGTTTCTCTCGCAAGTTCGCTTCAGGAGTACCTCAATGACCCAAACTTCGAAAAGAACAGGATCGAGTACAAGGCAAACAGAAACCCTAAAGATCGCAATGGTGCTTCTTCGGCTCAGGTACTCAGAGGTATCGTGGCTATCAATTTTATACATCCGAATTTTGTTCATATCTACTCAAGGTACACCTATAACACCACCAAACTTGACGACTACCAAAACAGTGGCCAAACCTCCGTCCCACCCTCCTTCTGGCGCTAATAGCAAGCCTAACGTCAATCATGTGACGGCAGACTTCTTCAGCTCCATTGAAGAGGAGCAAACGCCTATTTTTAACCCCGTTGCTACCAGGCGAGTTCTCTTCTCATACCGTTGATCTTTTCGTGACAAAATATTCAGCCCTACGGGCAATCATTTCCAGCAGCAGACGGTGCACAACCCTTTCGTTCAACGACAGATGACTGGTGCTTTTCCTTCTCAGCCGTTTGGCGGACAGGTACAGATCCAACCTACAGGCTTCCCCCCTTCTTTGCCATTTCAGTTTGCACAACCATTTCAATCTACTCAACCGTCGTCATCGTCTCAGAACAGCTTTACTATCCAATCACAGCAGGCACCCCAGCACCGGCCGTTCTCAACATTCGTTCCCCAACAAGCGACCGGTCTACAATATGGTCCGACTACCGGATTTCTACAACCTCAACCTACCGGCGCAAATCCCTTCAGGCAAAGTGTGCTCCTTCCGCAGGCAACTGGAATGCCCACACTCAATATCAATGGGATCGCGCCGATGCCCCCGCCGCCTGCACCGCAACCAGATTCCCTCTTCCAGATGACCAGTAACCTGCAATCACAGTCGCCTGGACAACCTATGGCTCAATTCGTGCAAGTCCGACAACCAGTACCTTCAAGTACTCAATTCGGGCACAACAACCCATCATCAGAAATACCTGTACGGCCTGCGTCCACACCGCTCACCAGCATTGTTGCCAACCCGTCATCTACATCCCCTCCAATCGCGCAGCCTGTGAAATCACACCAGACAGGCTCGCGCAACCCATTCGGTGTTCCGGTGACTCCGGCTCCGCCTGTTCCTAGACCACCTACCCTTTTGGAACTTTCCATGGGCTTCGGACGGCCAGACAGTAGCCAACCACTACCTCAATCACAGTCGACTGTTACCACTAGTCCCCAAGTACAGAGCACCACCACGGCAACAACAGGATCGACCTTCTCGACTGTTGCGTCTTCGTTTGCGTTCACCAATAAATTTGAAGAGAATGCTTCCTCCTTTAGTAGCGATCTGAACCGTCTTGGTCCGCATCCTCTCAATCTTCAAATGTCTCCCACAACCACCAGCTCGAATGCCCCGGATTCACTCTTTTCTCCCCTGCCTTCCCAATCAACTAACACTACTATTTCTTCGCACGCACCCTCGATCTCGTTGACCGGCCCCATCCAAACTCAGCCTACTGGTTTCGGTGGAGTAAAGCCTTTCAAGCCCACTTCCAGCTTTGGTGCTTCGTTGCTAGAGTCTCTCCCCCCCATACCTCAATCTGGCGCTACGACACCTGATCCGAGTGCACAAACAACCACCCATTCGTCTACTCCCTCGCTACCCACGAACCTTACCCTCAACGGATCCGTATATGCGTCCATAAACCCCCAGCCAACGGGTGTAGCCCTCCCTTCACAGAGAGTGAACGGAGGGTCCA
Source organism: Baorangia bicolor (assembly GCA_038093395.1). Taxonomy (NCBI): domain Eukaryota; kingdom Fungi; phylum Basidiomycota; class Agaricomycetes; order Boletales; family Boletaceae; genus Baorangia; species Baorangia bicolor. The sequence goes on from JBBPSC010000500.1 coordinate 4,016, forward strand.
CTCCTGGTGTTGGTCTCCGGTCTCAAGCTACTGGAGCTCTCGGAGCTGCAAATCCGTTTCGGGCGACAATGTTTGGTGCAACATCCGCTTCGTCCACTGTAAGCGGTGTGTCCAATCCACTCGTGTCTTCTACATCGACACCACCGTTTGGAGGGCTAAGCAATGGGACTGGCGGTTTCCCTACGTTTGGTTCTGGGTTCGGAAATGGTGCATTCAATCCGTCTTTTACCCATCTTGGTCAAGACAGCTCGAATATGCAGCAGCAAAATGCGGGGGCCTCTTTGATATAGCCTTCCCCTGCTAGAGGAGGCTTTCTTTTTTCTATTATATCGTTCACACTCCCTTGCTGTCTCCCTTTAGTGCCAATCGATAGTTAGCCTTTTTATTCACAAGGTCACTTCGGATTTCGTCGGGGACCCTCACAATGATTTCTTCGGAGCGACGTTCTTTTCAAGCCACTTCTCCAATCCAGTGTAACCTGCTCTCTTGAATACCCCATCCTCATGTACTCCAGTCCCACACTAACGCTCTACGATTTATCTCCTTGCTGATTGACGGTAACGACGGGAATTGCGTGCGAAAACAAATTCATTCACGTAGCACAACACTTGTAATTAGATGTAAATATCACGCCCGCGTCATTGACGCGTTTCGCCAACTTTGAGTTGACCCCCAAGTTACACGCCATACCCTTGACGAACATCGATGGCATCGTAAGCCAACGTTTGCATTTCCTGTACATGATTCTTAATTCATGTACCATGTCAGTGAGAATTCACATTCGACTACACACGTTCAAGCTGGCGCCGACGCGTCTCCCACAATGACCGTCGAGACAGCGCTCGAACACGCTCGACGCGCATTCGCACTCAAAAAGTACGAACAAGCTGTAGAACACTACGCCACCGCGCTCGAGTTGCAGTAAGTCGAATACTTTCCGTACCGTCAATCCACTGACAACGTCCATGGTCTTTCTTCCTATATAGGACAAAGGGACATCACGAAGACGCGCCCGAGATGGCAGATTTGTATTTTTCATACGGGAAAGCGCTGTTGGAGAACGCGATATCTCAAGCTTCGGTGCTGGGAAAAGAGCCCGAGCCTGGCCCACAGGGCGAAGAGGAGAAACGTGGGACGCCGCTCGTTCTGCCCAATTACTACATCTGACACACGCTTGCCCGCCGTAGGACCAGGCAATGGACCCATTCTGGAGTTTGGAGATGAGGGGGGAGGGGAGGGGGAGGACGACGAGGATGGAACTGTTGATCTTTTGGGCCAATCTGCCAAGGAACCCGAAGAGGAAAGTGACGACGAAGATGAAGGCGAGGAAGGCGAACCGGAAGATGACTTTAATGCCGCTTGGGAAGTATTCGAACTCGCTCGTGGTATATATGAAAAGGGAGACGAGGGAGACGATGAAATCAAGCTGAAACTCGCAGATACCTACATCGCACTTGGAGATGTGTCCTTGGAAACTGGTGCGGCACCAGTGCTGCGTCGTTACCGAATCATTGATGCCTATCCCCAGAGAAGTTTGACCAGGCAATAACTGACTACTCTGCTGGTCTCGGCCTCAAGGTTGACCTCTTGCCGATATCCTCGCGACAGATTGCCGAAGCTCACTACAAGTTGAGTATGGTTCTTGATCTGACTTCCGGGCGGCTCTCGGACGCCATAGTACATGCGGAGAACGCACTTGAAAGCGTCCTGGAACGAATCCAGGAACTGAAGGATGGGCTTAACGGCAAGTTGCCACCCGCCCCCGTTGCGGAGCGAGGAGAGGACAAGAAGGGGAAGGGGAAAGGGACACCTTCCCCGTCATTGGCTGGAGACCTTGTGCAGAATATGTCAATAAGCCAAATGGAAGGCGAACTTCAGGAGCTAGAGGGTCTGAAAGAGGATCTCGCCTTGAAGGTCGGCCAAACTGTAGTGCTCAATGATACTCTCTGATTAATCAATTCCCCTCCAGGTTGACGAGCTTAAGACAACCCCGAAGGCGCCGACAGAATCAGCTCCTGCTCTGGCTGCAAGAGTGCTTGATCAGGAGCTGAACACAAATTCAATAGCTGTACCCGGCCAGCCGGCCATCGTTCATGATCTGACCTCTATGGTGAAAAAGAAGAAAAAACCACTCGAAAATGAAGGAGGTGCAAAACGAAAAGTCGACGATGACGACGCTAGTCCCGTAATGAAGAAGGCCAAGCTAGAGAACGACACATCGTCGTGACTTTCGTAGGGTTTTATAAGTCGTACATTACGATACTCAAAATGGGACGCTAGATGTTTCTATTGGAGTATGCTTATATCTTTTCTTACTCTCTCCCACTCCGAACTCCCCCACAACATGTCCCTTTTTGTCTGTACTCCGCATCATATATTTATAGATCATCAACCCCTCAAGCCCTACGGGACCTCTTGCATGTATTTTGCCCGTGCTGATACCCACCTCTGTGCCGAACCCGTATCTAAAACCGTCCGAGAAACGTGTGCTGGCGTTGACAAATGTCCCAGCTGAGTCGACACCACGACAAAACTTGGACCCATCCGCTTCTGATTCGGTGATTATCGTATCAGTATGGTGTGAGGAGTGGGTGTTGATATGGTGGATCGCAGCGTCCAGCGAGTCGACAGTTTTGACGGAGAGTTTCAAGTCGAGGTGCTCCGTGCGATAGGACTGCTCGTTAGAAGCAACGATACTGTTCAGATTCATGCGGGTAACGGACTGAGGAATTGCGGAAAGGGTTTCCTCATCACAGATAAGTTGTACACCGGCACTCAAGAGGGCGCGCGCGACAACTATCCAAAGAGTGTCCAACAAATTCTTGTGGACCAGTAAAGTCTCCGCGGCATTGCACGCAGAAGGGTAATCGATCTATACCGCTTTCGCGTCAACCATCTATCTCGGGAAATGGTGGAGTGCGCCAACCTTGGAGTCCACCACAACGCGCACGGCCTTTTCCGGATCAGCATCTTGGTGCAGATAAACATGACAGAGGCCATCTGCGTGTCCCATGACGGGAATTCTTGTATTATTTTGAATGTTTCTGACCAATTCATTACTGCCTCTTGGGATAACCAGATCGATGAACTGATCGAGCGCGAGCAATGCAGAAACTTCTGCTCTGGTTTGGACCGTTTGGATGTAGGTTGGAGGTAGTGACGACTGCTTCAAGCCTTCTGAGATGGCCTTGGCGAGTTCAATTGTCGTTCTGTTGGACTCTTTCCCCCCTTTCAGGATGGCGGCATTCCCTGCTCGGAGTATTCGACATACGCTACGGGAGAACTCGAGGCGACTGCTCACCAGATTTGATTGCCAAGGCCGCTATATTTACGACGACTTCTGGACGAGCTTCGAATATGACCAACAGAACACCAATTGGACATGAAACGCGATAAAGCTCTAAATTGTCGTCGAGTTCTGAAGCGTAAGAGACGATCCCGGTGGGATCTGGAAGATTGGCAACGTCCGTGACACCTTTGACCATTTGTTCCCATTTGCCGGCTTTGCCAAGGTCCAAACGATTAAGCATGGGCTTTGACATACGGCCAGCATCTACTTCTCGCTGAGCGTCCTTGATATCTTCTCGATTAGCGTTGAGTATAGAATCTCTGTTCTTGTCGAGTTCATCTGCGATGATTTTCAGAGCGGTTTCGCGAACACTGGAAGGAAGCAATTGCGAAGCCTCGAAGGCAGCCTTGGCGCTCTGGGCAAGGGCTTCTACATAACTTTTAGAGTCGGAGATGGACGCCATGGAAGGTTATCGAACTAGGTTGGTGTTCGCCGGAGATATGTACGTCCGGGACTCCGATTGAGCCGGGGGTTGGACTGATTTCAATGATGAAACGGTCGCCGTGACTCGTTGAGCTCATATGCGCTCACACCCGATTGGGAAACGATAAGCTTCAAGTTGAACCATCCCCTTTCATCTTCAAGTCCTTGGTATTAAAAAAAAGACTCGGACACAATAGTTACGGGGTACTCGCACGGCGAAGATACTCGAAGATCTTGCGGATCCCGCTGTCTTGGTAGATACGGTTCGCGCGCGCTTCCGTGATGATCAAAGTTCAACGTCTTACAAGTGTTGATCAACAACACCAGGCCTGAAGGGTAGTGTCGGACCGTGCCAGTGGGTCTACTCTCGGATATAGTACGGCGGAGGTTGCAACGATGGACCATCAGACACTTTCCATTCTGGTTGCAAGACAATTGTAGCTGAGTCCATGCGCTGGCGCGTCAAGCGGAGAATGGGCCTATCAGGGCGCTATGTTAATTACAGTAGTACGTTGTCCAAGAGGAAGTCGCCATATGAGTTGTGTCGAGTCGCTGAGAATAGACCGCGTCCCGTGCAGAGAGCCACCTTCCTTGATTGCTTCCATGTGCAACCCTACAATAGTAAGCAAGTGACCCACACAATAGTGTGAGATGTACTAAACTCGGGTGAAAGCACTTAAGGGACAGACCTGTCGGATGGTCCATCCGCCGTTTCATCGCATTCGTCTTCGTTTCCGTGCATGCCGCAGCCTGCATCGTGCAGCTATAAAGGCCCCACGTAACACCCGCCTTCATCCCACTTTCGTAACTTATTGGCGCTCGCTCTCCTCGCCATGGACTTGAAGTCGTGCGCGATACTTTTATTTCCAGCGTTCGCCCTTACCTTGCTAGTAAATGCTCAGTCTGGTACACCACCTAGCAGCTGGCCGCAGGTTTACCCTGGGATGCCCAGCGGCGATTATAGTCCGGAGTGGCAGGCCTGTGCGTCCAAATATACATCTGCAGCACCTCCTTGTCCAACTCACCTAATATCTCTGCGCGCAGACTTCCAAGTGACGAACTCTCTTCCCAACGTTACATGGCCCCTTGCTCGCAACTGGGCGGGAAATATTCCTGTCCAGAGAGAGGGTCATCCGAATGATACTCTCTTCTTTTGGGCATTCGAGTCATCGAACGGCTCGTTCACCGCTACCAGTGATGAACCGTGGGGTATCTGGCTGAACGGAGGGTGAGTTTGTGAACTTGCACCCTTCTTCTGGCTAATCCATTGCGCGTCGATAGTCCTGGTTCTTCTAGCCTTGTCGGGCTTTTATTCGAGGTCTGTATTGTCGTTTGGTGTATCGAATCATGTTGCTGAATTCATATTTGATACAGAATGGTCCTATTCATATTTCGAACGATTATTCGCTGTTCGAGAACCAATATGCTTGGACCACTGTTGCTGATTATGTGTGGATCGACCAGCCAGTGTACGTCGTTCTCGTTTTCGCGGTGACGAGCCTAATGGATGTGTCTCAGTGGGGTTGGATTCAGTACTGCCGACTCGAATGGCTATAGTGAGTACCGCAGTCATCCCGTGACCTGAATCGACGTTGACTTTGCACCAAGTATACGATGAGGATCAAATGGCATCTGATTTCGTGAGATTTGGCTGATCTCTCCTCGAGGTCGAATACTCATGCACCACCCAGATGGGCTTCTTGGAGAACCTCGTCAAAGTGTTCCCGAACCTCGCAACTCGTCCCTTGCACCTCACTGGTGAGAGTTATGCCGGAATGTACATAGTGAGCACTACCCCTCCTTGAGAATGTTTGCGTCGGTAACATTCCCTTAGCCTTACATCACCAAAGCCTACTTTGAAATGGAAAACCCTCCTGTCAACCTTGCGAGAATTGCCATAGGCGATGGGTCAATAGCATCTGGGGAGACATTCGAGCTTTTACCTGTGGTCAGCGTTTTAGAAACCTATCCGCAAATCATCGGATACGATACCGATGTCTTGGATTACTTCCTCGAACAGTGCGTGAAGACACGCAATGATGTAGAAGTGTTGATCTGTTTGTTAGGACTTCTCTCTGTGGTTACGATCTCACCCTCCAATACCCTCAGCCTGAGCCCTTCCCAACCCTGACATTCATCCCTGGCAATAACCCCGTTTCCTCTGGCGCATCTTCTGGGAAATACAAGGCGAAATTTACAATGCAAGAGTTCATGCTAGAAGCTCAGAATCGGTTCGCTGCTAGGCTCACCAAGCGAGATGCTGCCCTTTCAAAACGCGAGAGGATCCGTGCACGGGATGCATGGAAGAGAAGCATCGCTGATCGCCCTGACGGAACTATCGACTCTTGGTACGGTTGCGACCTGTACGACGAGATGCTCGACTATGCCATCAACTTCACATTCCCTTGGTGTACGATGTTCTTATTGTGATATTTCGATCATTTACTGAATGCTGATTTGTGTTATAGCTTTGAGTAAGAGTTCAGGGGGCACGTTCGATATCTACAACATCCCAGACGCCTTGAACCCTGAAGCCCCGATGGATGCTTCTGTCTTCCTCAACGGTTTGTCCCTGGCCAAGTGTCGATAAAATACATACTGATTCACCTTCACCCAGACCCACAAACTCGTGCTGCGATCCATGCTCCTACAAGCCAAAATTGGGTCGAGAGTATATACTATCCGTTTGGCAACAGTAAGCATGCCCCCGCGTATCCCAATTCTGTATTCATCAACCCATCCATAGATTATTCCAACGGCGACCCAAGTATGTTTCATCCCTTCTTTCGCGTCTAATGGAAGGTTATTTAAATGATTCTTTTCCAGGTCTCGAGTAGGTGCTCTGCTGCATCATCAATTGTATATACTTAAGAAAGACTAGGCCAATGGCGTTCTTAACTGACCTTGCGACGAATGCAACAGTGCACAACATGTCAATTATTATCTTTTCTGGAAATGACGATTCTCTCATTCCTCATCTTGGTTCCCAAGGCAGGTCGCCTATCGTGTTCATTGGGATGTGGCTAATGCGTACCTACAGTGACCATTCAGGTTCGATTTCAGCAATAACCTGGGTAATCATGGCGCTCATTTGTTCCATTTCATAGAATACGACATTTGGTGGTATCCAGGGCTTCACTCGCAAGCCGGAGACGCCATGGTGTAATGACGCTGGTGAATTTGCGGGTATTGTCCATCAAGAACGTGGCTGGACGTACGTCCTTGCTGAACACGCAGGACACCTTCTCAGTCATACCAACCCTGTCTCTGTCCGTGACGATCCTTTCTGTTGTCTTGCACGGTCTAATAATCTAAGGTATAGGCCCTCACGCTCGCTCGGGAGTTTATCTTTGGCAACAACCAAACGGGACTCGTCACCAACACCAGCTCCGGATCGGTCACTGTCATCGGCGGAGAGGTGTCCTCTTTGGGTAACGAGATCATGACCGGCCAAGCAGGGATTTACTATGGTTTTGCTACGACCGAGTCCACCTATTTCTTCCCGACTGCCACCGTGGAAGCGTGGAACGATTTCATTGCGACTGCCACTTCACATCCTGGAAGACGGCAAACGTGACGAGCTCAGGATGCTCGACGAACTCGATCACGAGTGAGGCGCTCGTCATCCTGATGATCGCCTTCGCGTTGTAACGCGAGCGTTATTTTTTCCCCCCCTTTTACTGGTTTTCTTATCGGCGGGCCTCATGGAGTCGGACTTGCATTACAGATGGTTCCTTCAACTACATTTATGATTGCATGACTTGACAACATCCCATCTTTATTATTAACCTATCCACTTGTTCGTCTTTCATTGCCGTTGTCACAATATTGGTGTTTGTGTATCTTCATCAATCATTTTCGTGTACAATCATGTACTCCGAGTTGGAGAAGCTCTGATATAGAATGGCGAAATGATGATCGGATGATGTCCTTGAGTTAGAGCAATATGTATATTTCATGCCAATAAATGCAATGCAAGCCACGACTACTAAGAAGCGGGATAATCATGACTATCATGAACAATACAATAGAATTTATTCCCCAAGCATATTTACTTCTCTCCATCCTTAAGCTCATTGGTTAATCCTACTCTCTAACTTTACAGTACTTGGGTGTCCATTTTCACAGGACGGAAGAATACAACTCAATACCTGTAAGTTCTTCAGATTCTCGCAAAACCAGCGCTCAACCCACAAATATATTGTACATCGAGTAAAGGCTAATAAGAAGTTTGAGGAATCAGATTGTGCTAAGCTCAATTGCAAATGCCACAGCCAGCTTCGAGAACTCCAACATGTGATCAAACGAAAATTCAGGTGAGATGTCAATGCGACTGAAAAGAATCAGTTACAATTCATGAAAACATGCAAGGACTTACTCTCTGCTCGAGTGAATATTGTCATGATTAGCATTTTCAAATGATGACTCTATAACATGACGAGTGAGATAAGTTCAACCAAGTCAGAATGATATTACCAATGGTAAAGATGGATGGATATCCAGCCTTACTCCAAGATGCACTATAGTATGTAGATTAGTACAAAATGGGAGGGGTGAAACAAGATACATACTGGTCTGAACATGCATAGCCACACTTAGTCTCGACATAAGGGATAGACAAGTAGGTTTCGACAAGTTGCTTGTTATACTTGGTCAGGCTAGGAACCATGTCAGCCTTCATAGATAATGAGAATAGTGAAAGAGAAATTCACCCGTCATCTACATAGTCTACAATCACGCCGACTTCCTCCTCGGTACCCCGTTTGAGCCAAGCAGTCATGTCAAACTAACGACGGTGAGTAAAACATTATACAAAATTTTCGATCATACCTGACTCATAGCATAGACTTGCCGGTCCTGAGCTGCGTAGGCCTGAGCTACTGCCTGTGATCCGAGCAACCCACCCTCCTGTATATCAAATAAGCCTCCGATTGGTAACCTCGACCCAGACACTCACCTCTGCGGAGTACCAATGAAACTCGATTGGTCTTTCTGGAACAAAACCAGATGCCAGAAGTGAGCGATAGGACTCAAGGATGGTAACCGTGCCAGAGCCGTCGTCATCAGCGCCTGAATAAATGTTTACAACATTTTTCACTAATACTTAACCAACACTGACCTGGGGCCGCCTCGAAAGGCCAGAAATTGGTACTGTTATTATAAGATTGGATGGTATTATATCACGAAGACAAACCACTTGCCTGTCTTGATGAGCGGCAATAATTACGGCTCTATCATCTATTTGAGATGAACCATTGACTCTAGCAATCTGTAACAACAAAAATCAATGACAGATAAACGACATGGCACATTTCTTACGATGGTATGCTGGCCCCATGAGTGTTTGAATTCCTCTATCGTGATGTGAGGCCGCAACGAGGGGGATGCATTCTCATCCGTAACCTGCAAATGTTCGACCGACGACACATCAGCATAACATGAATCATACCTGGGTCACTTTCGACAATAACCATTGCTGACTTTGTCTTCCGATCTGCACGCTTGTCTGTTAGCACGAGCACTGCGCAATGCCATAACGTGACCGACCTCGCTGCGATAATCTATCAAAGAATAATAATGAGTACCGAAGTGAAAGGTCAGACGAATGACACATACATCGCGTCCGGAAACTCGTAAACTTCTCAAGATTTTCTCTTGGTCCTGCAGTCGACAAAGTCTGGATAACCTTGGTCACTTGCTCATTTAACCTTGGCGGTGCATAAGAGACTGCTTGGTATTGAGCAAAGCTTCAAACCAGTCCTGTCAAATACGCACTAGTGGCTTGTGTCCTCAAGCGGGAAAAGGCTTCGAGGTTAGGCGTATCTGTGCTAGAACACGCCGTCGTCACACGATGCTTAGAGCATCGAGTTGGGGTACCTACATGTCGAAGAATTTGATTCCTTTCGCCTTTGCCTCAATCTAATTCAGCAACAATATTGGGTTAGTTCGATATATTGTGACAAGTGGGCTCAGTCGAACCTTCTCGAGCTCTGTCATGAGCACGGGGTCTTTGCCTTCCATTTGCACCAGCCGCTCCTCATTGAGATCGAGACTGAATCCCTCCATTGCGCTGGGACTCGCGTCGAAGGTCTTGCCATTGAGGACAACTTGCGGAGCATTCCCGGAGCCATAGGACGTTTGAATAGTAGCAGCGAGGGAACCCCCGACAACTGGGAGCAGCAGGAGAATGGGCCTCATACTGAATGAGGTTGGGAGAGACAAAGTGCCACGCGTTCCCTTAAGAAGTGAACCGGGACTTGGCTTGGATTACATAACAAGGATAAGCAAATCAAAACTGTGGCAAATCTCAGTGGGATTGTTTGTCTGTTTTTGTTTGCAACCACAAACAAGTACATACAAACAATCCCACTGAGAGAAAGAAACCTAGCACAGGGGGAAAACTAGTTTGCACCCTACCGAAATCACACCAGTGGCGCTACTCTCCCTCAGGATTTTATTTCTGTCCCCCATGATTGTCTTGATGGCAAGTAGGACGAATAGTCTAATATTACCTTCTCTGGTGGTAGCAGTACGACGAACTTGCAAAGGGAAAGTTTTTAGACATCAACTGGATTGGCCATTGTATACTTGATTATACTGTGGACATTTTAGCAGTTCAAGTACCTCAACAAGGGCTGTTTAACCGTTATTGACATTCGCTTGAGAGTTTCATTCATGTTGAACAAGTTTGACACGAGAAGGAATTACACGGCTGGAACACGATGAACAAAAATACAGTATACAAGGATGAGCGCCAGGTGGATGGCCTCGAGACGAAACATGCGAGAGGAGCCATTCGTAAGAAGACATTACAGTTGAGTTGACCTATCGAGGTTGATTTGCTCGGTGGGCCAGACTGCTTTCAGAAATGCTCCGACAGAGGGTATGGATAAGCCGAGAAAGAGGAAGACGTGTCGGAGCAGCCAGTTCGCGTTTCGTGCGCGTCGGTTCGCTTCGATTCCATGCTCCATTGACCCGACCTGAGGATCCACGACGCTTGACGACGCCGCTTGACGGCGGCCCGACGCATAAAGTACCGAACCAAGAAGAAAGTTATCTGGTCAAGATACATGGAGGCTCAGAACAAGGAGGGTGATACAGATAAGAAAAAGAATGTCAGACCGCAGCGATGGTGCACAGGCCCACAAAAGCGAGGACGACGACAACGACGGCGGTGGTCAACTGTTTACGGTTGGACGGCGTGACCGACTCGTTCGAATGGGCGACTGGGATCAGTGAATCGACGACAGAAGTATGGTTGAAGCGGGGGATGATGCGCGAGTCCGGTGCGCTTGTAGTCACTCAAGATCAATGTATGATGTATAGATTGGGGTGCAGACCTACTTTGAGTCGCCCGGGTATACCGCTGCAGTAGCTGAGTTATCTACGCGTGGTCTTCTAGTTTGATCTTTGATTCCAAGAGCGCACATGTCTGCCAGAGCGTTGAGGACGAGTAGAAAGACGCCTCGGTCGAGTTGGCAGATTGGTCATGCGCAGGAGCCGAGAAGCTCCCAAGGGGATGCCGGCCGGAGTCAGAATGTCGCCCAAAAGATGGTAGTGTACACTTTACTACACTTTGTATGTACGGACCCTAATCGTATCACCTCACTTGCTTGGACCTGCCGTTTTGCCGAGTCGGAGTCGGAATTTGAAATATAGGTCGACCAATCGACCCCTGCGCATGACGGTGTTCCCCGAGTTGGAATGTATACACGTCACATGACCACGAGGCTAGTTGCTGACAAATGCTGTGGCTGAACTGTACAGTTCACCGGAGATTTCCGGCGATGCAGTCGAGGGTACCCCTCCCCGATACTAGTGCACGGAACATTCGACTCGTCAAGACTACCGCCCTTCAGCATGGCAAGTCCTTTTTATCTGCAGCAGACGGTTTCGCTCACAGACGTTTCCATAGACCAAACGTACCCGCAAAGTCGGTGTGACCGGAAAGTATGGTACTGTGCGTACATCCCATCTCTCCAGTGCATTCACTGAACTAACCTTTCGAAAACGTGTAGCGTTACGGTGCCTCCCTGCGAAAGCAGGTGAAAAAAGTATGTTCTTGTTAGCCCCTGCGGACGCCAGAGCCATGGCTGATCTTGCTTCTTACACAGATGGAAGTGACACAACATGCTCGTTACACTTGCACGTTCTGTGGCAAGGCAAGCATCTCCTTTCGATGCTCACAAAAGTATTTGACCGTTGAATTTAACAGGACTCCGTCAAGCGTACAGCAGTCGGCATCTGGAGTTGCCGTTCATGCAAAAAGACGATTGCTGGCGGTGCTTGGACTGTATCGACAACTGCGGCTGCTACAGTACGGAGGTGAGCAATGTCTCCATGCATGGTTCAAAATTTCCGTTCTAAAGCTGGCATAGCACGGTTCGTCGTCTGCGTGAGCTGACAGAGGCATAAAATACATGGGTTCTCATCCTTGCATGTTTCCATCACGTCGTTTTACATATCTTCACCCGAATGACTATGCCTCATGACGAAAAATAATAAGATATGTCGATTCAAAGAACCTGTTTTGGTATCGCTCAAAGTCTGCGTCTCACACTTGACTGGAAAAGGATCACAACAAAAAGTACATTTATTCAAAGCGATTAGACAAATATCAACGCGAAATGCAACGAATCCATATCAATGACCAGTTTCTGGTCCGTCTTCTAAAGTGGGGCCATCGCCCTCTTCCTCATCACTAGCATCCTCGTCCTCTGCATCAGCGGCATTATCGTCACTGTCGTCATCACTCTCTTCTTCGCTCTCATTGAACATAAGAGAGATGTACTCATCGCCAAGTTGGGCATCTTGGACCGAGATCTGCTGTGAACTCGAGGTATTGTTAGGGGTACTATCAGAACCAGCGGTGACCATGGAAACAGGCACGTCAGTAGCAACGGCCGCGCCCTCCAAAGCGGATGAGGGAGAATCGGTCTTGCCCGTCCTCGTTGTAGTCGGTACTTTGCGGTTGCGATTTGCACGGATGACATGTGGAAGTTTGCATCCCTTGGTCGAGCAAGTGCCCTTTTCCGCAAAGTCTGGGCACTCCCGGACATGTTGCATCTGACAATCGAGACCTTTGGAACAATACCCGAGTACTGCAAAGTCGCGACAAACGCCATGTCGCTGGCCCACGCGAACGTGAGGGAACGGACAATTCTCCCGAGTACACCGCCCGTTGTTCGCAAAATGAACACAGAGGGGGGTACGTTCCGGGATGGGGTCATGGGAAAGATTGCAGGACTCGGCGGTGTTGGGACAGTTGCCATGCAAGAAGTGCCAGCAGATCGCAATCTTGTTGGGGTCGTGCTGATACATACAAGTGAGACCACGGCTGCAGGCACCTGAGCAGCCGTGGTATGACGAGGGGGTCGTCTGTATTGAGGATAGAACATCGGTAGGAAGCAATTCGAGACGCACCTGTTGTGGTAAAACGGGGGCATGGTTTGTTGAGATATTTCATGCGCTTGTTGGGTTGGCGGCCTCTA
>JBBPSC010000501.1:0-17266 GCA_038093395.1 Baorangia bicolor
AAAATGAATTGAGGTCTCTACTATGTTTGGCAATTGGTGCTGGGAGGCCGTTCACCGGCACCAGTCAGCAACATGTACCGGACAAATGAACAATAAGATATATGTAGAGCGGCCGCCGCAGACGTAGTTAGTATAGTGGCACGTAGCTTATCCACTTTTGTGCAGGCATCTTCTTCATGATGTGCTTCTTCTGACAATGTGCCCTTTCCAGCGCCAATTGCCAAACATAATAGGTGCTGGGCGATTTTGATCATCGCTTCTCACACATCAGTGCGGCTGACATTCTAATAGTAGAGAAGTTAGCGCTCCTATTAGCAATGGATCGATACCATTACTATCTTGAAAACAGTGCAGCTGAGGTAAAGCGTTCTGTCAGGGACTGGTAATGTGTCATGTACCTGACGCACGTGACTTACCTCATCCAATGGCGTCATGCACAAATTCAGAGGTGTGCAGACGAGCCTCGAGCGACGGCGAAAGCGGTGACGAAAAAAATTTTGAACAGGTTTGGGTCGTACCGTTGTGTATTACAGTCAATGAAGCTTTGAAGTATGTTGGAAGGCATGATCGAGTGTAAGGTGTAAAGTACTACATGGCGGCGAAAAACTTGCAGCCAATTTGGCTGGTCGCCGCGTGTCTCGGAAGCACTTGGCGAGTAGCATGCACCCGGAGTTACTCCATTCCTAGTAGTAGAATCAGTACACACGACGTCGCATGCGCACTGCTTGCGAACGTTAGCTTGGACCAGTCGAGTCTCGACCTCCTTTTTGATAGGACCACTATGCAATTTACAGTGCATACGTCGCTTTATATATAATTATATGATATCAGATACTACTTAAAATGGGTTAGCTTCCTGTGTCTTTCACTCAGGACTTGTCTGTGGTGAGGCTCGGGCTCGTCGAGAACGAATTAAAAATGAGCGTTGTCGAGCGTCGGGCGCGAGCATGCTGTGCTCACGTGCTTGCCGTGACTCCGGGAGGCCCTGGCGGCGGGAACCTTAAGTAATATAAAAGATAGACGATGGTAAAGAAGATCAAACGAAAGCCTAAGTGCTATCAGATGAAGGAGACGAGTCGCTTTTGACTCTTGCGTTGTTACTGTCGATGAATAGTGCTACTAGAGTGAGTACTGGATATGAGTGATAAGCGTGGGAGAAAGATATTAGAACTTCAAATTCAAACTTTGTCCTTGTCTCGGCAAACCCGACACCAACCGGTCGTCAATTGACAACTACGGGGGTTTCAACTTGAAGTCTCGTCCGTGTGGCAACCTGTCAGGTGGATTTCCACAACCAAGACACCAAGACTCAATTCACGTTGCGATCACCCCTTCAACGCAGTCAGCCGACACCATGTTCCACAAAGGGTAACATGGACATACGATGTGGGATATCTATGGTGATGTGGCGGTCGCCAGCATGATTGGTTCACGTGTTGATAGAGGTCACGAGCAGACGGATGGAATAGCCCGTTGACAGAACCATCACGCCGTACTAGTCAGGCGGTCCTCCTATGCCGCATTTAACCTCAGTCTTGCCCTGTCCCTCCATGCTGCTGAGCCTCGCTGCTTGAACTCAATGGTGTCTTCGCCACATACCTTCTCGGGACCGGACAGGCAGATAGAGTCATTTGGCATGGTACCAAATACCCCATCGCAAGACCCCTGGTTATTAGACCCTCCCAGAGCCTCGTACCTCGAGCAGACGCCCGAGTTCGCGAGTGAGTATTCCCGTGGATCGATCGCTTTACACTCCACGGGCAACTCTTCACCTCTCCTTTCTCAACACGAGAAGCGGTTCAACGAGGCCATCAGTAGTCCCGACCATCCCAAGTGGTCCACTTCTTCCCGTAAACGTTCGATCGTTACTCGCCCCATCTTCTGGATCATTGCATTTGTCGCCTTCGTTATCGTAGCTGCGGCAGTCATCATTCCGGTCTACTTTTTCGTTATCAAACCTCACCTTAATTCTTCCACGCCCGGCACCAGTTCTTCCACGCCAGGTACCAGTGGTCCCGGAAATAGTGTGACGACCGGCGGGAATGGTTCAGTGGTCACAACCTCTGATGGCACAACATTCACATATATCAATAATTTTGGTGGCTTCTGTGAGTTTCCATATTTCTTCCGTTTTTAATTCCTTCGAGGGTGTTATGTTCGGAGTTTGTGATCGTCTACTATGACCTTGGTATGACTCGTCACGACGGTCATAGTTAACGCGCTGGCGGCACCAAGTCCTGGTACATAGACTATTCGTCCGTCACGACATGTATCTGTATTTATTTCTCCAACCTCCATTCGATAAATACATTTCACATTTCTTTCCGGATCTCTTTACACACGCTGAAATCACCTCCAATAAATGTATTGACATTTTCACAGGGGTATACAACCCGGAAGATCCCTTCAATAATAATGCTCAACCAAACTCGTGGACACCCCCATTAAACACGAGTTGGACTTGGGGTCAGGACAAGGTTTATGGGTGAGTAGTCATGCCTAACTGTATATGCCATCATGAATACCATGATCCACAGCGTTAATTTGGGAGGACTATTCGTCCTCGAACCATTCATTTCCCCAGCGCTCTTTCAGAAATACCCTGCTGCGATAGACGAGTGGAGCTTGAGTACCCTCATGGCTGCTGATACAGCCAGTGGTGGTTTAAATCAAATCGAAAACCATTATAACACGTTTATCGTAGGCAATCTGCGTCTTTTTAATACGTGCAATCACGTCAACTGCATGTTCGACAGACTGAACAAGACATCGCGGAAATTGCTGGAGCTGGATTGAATTGGGTTCGCCTGCCAATTCCATTTTGGGCTATTGAGAAATGGGATTTCGAACCTTTCCTAGAAAAAGTCTGCTGGCCGTACGTGTTTCTTCACATCATTGAGACCAATCTTCTGATCTGTCTTGTCAGATACATCCTGCGTGTTCTACAATGGGCGCGGAAATATGGCATCAGAGTTAATTTAGACTTGCACACTATCCCTGGCTCGCAGAATGGTAAATCTATGTCCTTCATACTGGCCCGGATACAAGTTTTACCAACTAACTTTTCATACGTGATATGAAGGTTACAATCATTCTGGAAAGGAGGGTAGCGTCAATTTCCTTAATGGCGTTATGGGCCTGGCCAATGCCGAACGCGCACTGAACTACATCAGAATCATTGCCGAGTTCATTTCCCAGCCTGAATGGCAACCCGTCGTTCCCGTTTTCAGTATCATGAATGAGCCACTTGTGTCCTCCATTGGCAAAGACCAGATGACATCCTTGTGAGTTGTCGAGTGTCGCTCTATATAATTTTCGGTGGACATTGAGCACTATCCCCTTCAGCTACCTTCTCGCCTATGACATGATTCGCAGCATTACGGGCATTGGTGAAGGCCACGGTCCATATATTGCTATCCACGATGGCTTTCAAGGCGTGGGAAGTTGGGCAGGCTTCCTGCAAGGGTCAGATCGCATCATTCTCGACACACACCCTTACTTTGCTTTTGACGGTAGTTCAAATACTGAGCCAATCGCCACTGGCACAGGTCTTCAAGCAGGCGGGATCTGGCCCCAAAATGCCTGTAACGCATGGGCTGATAGCATGAACGCAAGGTACCTTTGATGGATTGATCGGCCACTCCACTGTCTCACGTCCTTCTTCACAGCCAGACAGCTTTTGGTGTAACCCTCGCGGGTGAATTTAGTAACGGATACAATCAATGTGGACTTTTCCTAACGGGTACAACCGGAACATCGAGCTTTGGGTCATCGTGTTCACTGTTCCTGGACTCATCTCAGTGGAATCAAACAATGAAAGATGGCCTCATGGAATTCACTCTAGCTTCCATGGACGCCCTTCAGAACTGGTTCTACTGGACTTGGAAGGTTTGCCAATCTCCTCTATCGTTCCCCAATGTACGATCGTTGACGAGTGGCTTGAATAGATCGGCAATTCATCCACTACGAACTCAGTCGAATCACCTCTTTGGTCCTACCAACTCGGTCTGCAGAATGGATGGATACCCACGGACCCACGGACCGCACTCGGAACATGCGCAGCTCTTGGTGTCTCGCAACAACCCTTTAGCGGTCAATATGCGTCGTGGCAGACGGGTGGCGCTGACGCTGGCACCATTCCCGCCACCTCGATAGCCACGTACGGTTACTATCCCCCTGCAACCATAAGCGGTTTGACACCGGGTGCGAACCAAGCACTACTCCCTACCTATACGTCCACGAGCGCTATACCCACGCTCCCTCCCCCTACGTTCACTCCGAGCCCGACCGTTAGCGTCGGCAATGGATGGTACGACTCTGCCGATACTGGTTTGGCACCTACACAGGTGCAAGGGTGCAGTTACCCCGACGCTTGGAATGCTGTGAGTTCCCCGATGCCGACAGCACTTTGCCCACCTGGAACGACTGCTGCTGGTGTGAGCACCGCTCAGATTACGACGACATCTATTACGACGACATCTGTGCCCGTGCAAACGGCCCGCCGGGCACGATGATCAACTACAGGTGCCACTCTTTATTGCGCGACGGACTCTGGAAGGTATCTCTATATCATGGTAGTATAACCACGATTACCCCCCGCATGTCGTGCATCTGTTTTCTTGTTGTTTAATGGACTGTTACGTCTTCTGAGGAGTTTACAATCGTACTGCGTGGTTGGGACTGGTTCTCACCAGGCCAGACTCTTGGCTAAGTCCCCCCGCTGATGGTGGCTGTTACGGGACATTCGGACGGATAGACGTTTGTTGTTCTGCGATCAAGATGTCTACTTTTACCTCACTCGCTGGTAGGAATCTTATCAACAGGATGCTACTACAGAGGAGCAGCAATCCTGAGTCGGTACCCCCTATGAGTGCGCCAGTTCGGCTGACCTTTGGTCACCTGGTGACCTGTCGAAACAACGCAAGTGCTGTTGGCTTCCCCAGCTACAAATGTGCATGGGCAGGTGAGCACAGGGCTTGGAGTCACCGAATAATTTCCATGTTGTTAACAATGAATTTCCGTGTTCCGTGACAGATAATCAGTGTATTTTATTCCCTCAGTACTGGCTCGACTAACTCCCTACCATATCACATCACCGTGGTGACTGGGTACCTCATGTAACATGAAACATACACCTGAGAAAGACTCAGCACAGCATTAGAGATTTTTGGTCTTCCGGTGACAGGGATGTTTCGTAAGGTGTCTCATTTGCCAACCATGGAGCCAGGTATGCCCATTCTTTCATGTGGATGCGCCAATACAGGTGGCAGCTGACGTCCCCCATGTGTAAAGGTCCTTCTTTTTTCTTCTCACCTGAGATTCGATCCCTTGTTGAGTTATGATATGAGGAATTCATATCTCGCTCAACTGCGGGAATACGGCAGCATGTCGAGTCAACTCCCCCCTTTTTTCATCTCGTGTGTTTCTTATCGTTGGTGCGCACTGGCAACATTGTGGATGTTTGGCACACGGACATGAACCTGTTCATGAAGCGGTGCCAATAGATCCCAGCAGGTTCTTTGATGTGCATTGTCTTCGCACTGGCTCCACTTTTGCAACGGAGCCAAACCGTGGGGAAATGGAGCTAGCCGACGGCGGGCCCATCGAGAGCGCTAGGATGTGTCGTGTGGATCTAGGTGCGGGCAAACCCATGTCTGACTTGAGAGTGCGTGTTGATGTTGTCCACCAAGTTCGTCGTATATTTCTGACTCAATTCAAATCCAGTGTCGTGAAAGGGGGGAATGGATCCCCTGACCTTATCGGTCAAATTTAAAAAAATTCTCTTGTCGTTCAACATGAGGTAGGGTTTGACGATCCCCCTGCTGGTTTGGAGCGCATGTGATGGCAGCAAAAAGCTGCATGGGATCTATGAATGAGTTAAGGAGATCTATGACCTCGTCCCCACCTCCCACTAGTGCTGTGATTGGCCAATATGTATTCGAAGAACCCTGAGCGGTGTGTCTTCCATTCCACGACCATACTGTCGACACACCGCGCGTCCGTGAGTTTAGTCTACTGAACGAATAGGTGGAACCAAATGATTGACAATGAGAATGCCGTGACGCGGGCGAAGACTGAATTCATTTCCAAGGGGTCACGAGCACGAGGGACGTGCGGCCAACTTGGTGACTTCTATTTTTTCTTAGGCTTGTGCATATTTGAAGGCTCGTCAGGCGATGTTTCGCTTTCCCCTCAACCTCCCTCAGTCGCTCTGCGACCAGCCCGAATACCGGACTTGTCTGTGTTGCTCGTTGCGCGGAGGCGTTTGAGACTCTCCATGCTGCATGGGCGACGTTGCGACGCCACCCTAGGAGATACGCGAAGCTTAGCATGCGCTCCTCGGCCGGTCACATGGTCGAGTCCTGTCTTGACAACGGCTGGGAATATCCACATAGAAGAATGATGCGGGATGTCATGCCACACTGAACCCGTCACGGTTCAACGTTCAGCTTCTAGCCCGGAGGACGCGATGGTAACCAGGTCATCAAGTCTGCCCTTGCTGCTTGTTCGACTCACGATCGTGGTCCAATTCGGCGCTCGCCTTCGGCCCTCTGAAAAAGAATGTCGATTGTGTGTCTCTACTTGCATGGGACCTGGTTTCCCACCGGTTGTTGATGGCGCTAACCGAGGTTCTCACTTGTCTTGCGACGGATGGCCGTTAGGTTGTTCCCTTGTAGAGATGGCCACATCGTCACAGTTCCAGTGCCACCGTCGCTCTCGGATACACCGATTCTGTGTCCCCGTCAAGACTCAAGGAATGGTCGTCGAGATCCTGGACTACGTCTGACGCGAGGATCCTGCAGGGCGAAGCACGCAGCCACTGCGTCGACGATAAGGACGGGAATAATGGCCATATTCTCTCCATTCCCCGATCGTTCTTCGTAAGCGTTGTCACGAATGTCCATACAATGGTGTTTACCAGACTACATTCCTCATCTCTCCGATCTATCCGATTTCGCAGAGTGACGATATCATCAACGTTAGGATCTTATCCGAATTCATTTTTTGCGCCGCTCGAATCATGCAACGATGGATAGCTCGCCAGCTCCGAGCGCAACTCATAATGACATTGCGGAAGTGCTTCATTGCTATTACTGCCGCATGCAATCGATCAATACGCTGCGATCCAGCGGGCATCATTCCACTGGTAATCCTCCACTACTGTTCGGTCCCGAGCACGAGTACGGCGATGGACATTGAAACCCAGAAACTCAAAAGGGGATTTAATAAGAGTGGGTCGCGGCAGCGGTGATCTTCGCTGAGCGATATCTGGGCTGCTGTATGCCTCTCGTAGGAGACAACCTCCAAGAGCCCTTATAGCACATCCCGACTGGCAACTCGAGCATACTGGCAAGAAGAGGTCTTCGGAAGTTTGATCGTACTACTCAGGTGTTCAGTTTATGTAACCTTCGGGTTGGATGTCGATATTGATAAGCTCTAAAAGATACATCCTCCAATGATAAATCTGATTGTCCTGACGAACCATCATGAGGCAAGTCGTGCCAGATATTCTTCGAGGCTTGTACCTAGCCACACAATGTAAGGTACTCAGACTGCACATTTGCATCATTTTCATCTCTGCTCTGTATGGAGGCTATTCGTGATAGGAAGGAAAAGTCCTTCCATTGATGTCCATCGAAGCAAAGACAAGCGGTCAAGAAGTAACGATACGACAGAACAAAGAGGAATACATACGAAACGCACATACCCTACAGATTCAAGTTACTCAATACTCGACGGCATCTTCATCATCGGCCCGCATACCGCCCGAGTCGTCTTTCCGTTCCGATTCTACGGATTCCGGTTCGGGCTTTGGCTCTTCGTCCACTTCCATGTCAGCATCTGGTTGTGGTACGGGCTCACGCTTGGATTCCTGGGACTCTTCGACCATCTCCTTGTCCTCGCCCTCCTCTTTGGAGACTTGATCGCGCTCCTTTTTGCGACGAGCATCCTCTTCGGTGACACGTTGTCGAAGTTGCTTGATCTCTTCGATACCAGCAGTACGCTCTTCACGGAAAGCCACCCATTCCTTTTCAGCTGCTTGAGTAACCTGTCGAATAAGTAAGCACATGTCAAAATTTGAAAGCTTCAACCATGAAAAGGAGATATTCCGGGAAACGCACCTCTGCCGTTCGCCGTGCGAGGAAAGCCTCTTGGGCAGCTGTTAGGACAGCTGGAAGGTAGTACAGGGGTGGTGGGTGAGAACGCGAGGGTGGCGCAAGTGGGTTGGTCGAGGGGGGTGGCGGAGATGCGTCGGACGGTGGGATGATGTCGGTCGTCAACAAAAAGTTGCTTAATAGCGGAAGTCGTATACGTCGAAGTTTGTACTAGAAAAGTGAATGCCACGCATGAACACGTGATACTATACGAAAACCCAAGCGCACGTACGATGGAGTCTTTGAGCTGAAGGTCTTCTTCCTTCCTGTTGGCGTTAGATTTGTCCTTCTTGGCTTCTTCTGCTCGCCTGACAGAGTCAGTCTCTTTGCGTAGCTTAGTCTGTAGTCTCTGCTCAATTAGCTGTCGTTTTTTTGCCTGAGGAGCTAGTCGTCAGTCGAACGACAGGTAAGTGGACAAGAAGAGACGGACGGCTTCGCTTGCGTTCCTCTCCTTGTCCTCGATCTTGGCCTTGTTCAACGTGCCGAGTACAATACCAAACATGCTTTTACCACGTTTGCGTTCACCGGACAGGACGGTGAGGTCAATCTTGGGACGTCTCTTGTTAGTGGTGGCCATGGCCGCTGGGGCTGTCGGGGGTTCGTGCATCTTGGCATCCTGGGATTCCACCTGCACTTCCTGAGCAGATCTATGAGCATATCAGCGGTGAATTTCTATATTCATGTTGGTGGTTGGAAGGACTGACTCTTCTGCAGACATTTGGGTTTTTATCTCCCTGTTGCGTTTGTTCGCAAAGGAAGTGCAGAGGTGAGTAGTTCGATTACGTAACAAGGTTCGGTAATTAGGTGCACCGCCACAACGACCACCCTCAGCCACACTCCACGCTGAGCCGAGGTAGGTGAGGATGTCTCCAAAGACTGTCAGTACCGCAAAGCCCAACCCTCCATGCAAAAATCACCCGCGGAAAAAGCAGCCAGTTCCGCTGGAAGAACGGCTGAAGCGGCTGTTCGCATCGTTGTGTGCCCAGATCGAGGGTGGTCATTTCACCAACGCCGTCAAGACATGTAATAAGAGCGAGTGTTCCCATTTCATCTCCATTCAGGAGCCACTGACACATGCAACGTGGAACAGTCCTTCGCTTGCACCCTGCTGATAAGGATGCAATACAGACCAAGCTGTTTCTACTTCTTCAAACAGAGCAGTATGATGTCGCACTGTCTCTCATAGCCGATTCCACAAGTGGGGACGGCCCTGATTACACATTTGAGGAGGCATATGCCATGTATCGCCTCCATAGGGAGGAGGAGGCAGCCACCGCCCTTGGCAAAATCAAAGGATCTGAGAAAGATCACCGAGGAGTGCTTCATCTCGAGGCTCAGTTGGTATGTACGAATCGCACCTCGCCGACTTCTTCATACGAGATCGACGTCGTGTGACTTGCTGTGGACAGAAGTATCGCCAAGGCTCGTACCAGTCCAGTCTTGATCTCTACAACGAGTTACTTGAAACTGCTGAGCCGGTGCGTTCTCGCACTGCCTATATTTCACCAACCACTGACTGTCTTCCTAGCAATCGGAAGAATATTCTGATGTTCTGACGAACCTCACCGCCTCACAGAAGCACCTCGACTTTATCAACGTGGGCTTCTTGCACGCTCTTGACGCATTACCCTCCTCAATCGCTTCCACGATCGAGACGTCCCCACCGCCATCCGTTCAGCCCACTGTGCATTTGGCGTCTACTAGTGCTGCGCTGACTCAACAGAGCCCTGATGACTCTGCAATCGTCAACAAGGCAAAGAAAGTGCGGATGAAACGTGTGCCAAAGGGCGTGATTCCGGGTGTCACACCTGCACCTGATCCGGAACGGTGGTTAAAGAAGAGTGAGAGATCGTCATTTGGGCAAACTGGCAGGAAACGGAGAGGTGCGGGAGGTGCGACGCAGGGCGTGGTTCTGGAAAACACCTCTGCGCAGAGTCACAGCGGGAAATCGACGGGTGGAGGAGGGACGTCGCACACCAAGGGCAAGAAAAAGAAGTAAATTAGACCGACATGTAAGATGGCTTACCTGACTTTGGGCTCCAACGCGCCGTTAATGATTTCTTTCTGCCTGACCCATCAGCTGAGATCGCGCTTTGGCGCCGCACGATGTCGATCTCGTTATCTAATCCAGCCGCACTGCACCCCACCACGTGGCCGATCATATGTTGGTCTTGGGCTTTCCGACACTGCCCACCGCAGGCCCTGGATTTCGAGCAGTGCGATGAGTTCAGGATTCGAAGTTCTCGTTTATCGCAGCAGTATTGCGCGTCGGGCTAGGGTACCATGTTGAGGCGCCCCCGCACGAAGAGTGGCTCAAATTGCCCGTTTGGCGCGTGTTGGAAACGAGGCTGTCGACGGTAATTCACGCTTCATCATTACATTACCCTCGCTCGGCCTCAACCCTCTTTATTAAATATAATCCTTGAGGCACGTGGTCACCGAGTGTGCGTACATCTGACATTTCTGATGCGGGGTGCGACCCAAATGCCACTTTCTACCCTGTTAACAGGTCTCGCTAGCGTAACACCGGCGACGCCATACTAATCCGAGAAGTACAACATCCATTCCAGAAGCCAAGTTTCACCTCCATCCCGTGACCGGACCTTGAGCATTGCGTTCATTCCTGTTCGCCTGTGCAGACAAGCAATGCAAGGTCCCTTTGGAAGAAAGCGGCCTCGCGTCTTCCTGGCTTCAGGCCCAATGTGACACACGTGCTAAGTAGCTTCTGGTCCGGTATGCAGCACCCACCCTGACACTATTCGGCTCTGCTCGCCATGCGCCATGCACGCGCTCTCCGCGACTCATGCATACTATAAAACCTCGAAGCCACCCTGTCTTTGTTCTCCATCAGCATCTGTAGTTTCCACTTCATTCCTAGTCACTCTTCGAACTTAACGACACAACCATCATGACTGACGTCCTCGGTGTTCTCGTTATTGCCCGCAACGGTGACCGGTATGAATACTACCAAGATCCCAAGACCTACGAGCCCGCCTTCACTGAGAGTACTCCTTTCGGCGCAGTAAGCATGATGCCCGGTCTCCGTGCGATAGCTTCTCACATGTCTTGCTCTAACTCTCGCAGTCCGAGTCTCACCAGCTCGGGTCCCTCCTTCGCTCGGTCTACCTGACTAGCTCCTCGCCTTCCTATATCTCCGGCATGAAACCTGATATTGTCGACACTCACGAACTCCACGTCCACGCCAAGGCAGGCGGTGAGGGCCCCGTGATCTTCGACTCCGCCATCGCCCTTCTCCAGGGTCTCTACCCTCCCAACCCAAAAAACAAGATCACTCTTGCTAATGATGTTACGGTCACCGCTCCTCTCGGTGGATACCAGTACATCCCTATTGAAACCGTCGAACCTGCCAACGACCGCTCCCTCGAGCCCTGGACTGACTGCCCGGTACGTTCTGCCACGTTTCTTGCCACGAGGTCAGGCAATGGGGACTGATCCGTTGCCACGTTTTGACAGGCTTTCGAGGAGCACATCTCGGACGTATACGCTTCCTCCGGGTTCAAGGCTGTCGCAAAGACTGCGCAACCTTTCTTCGGTGCAGTTCGTGACTACGTATTTGGCCGCCCCACGACTTTGGAGAATGCCTGGAATATCTACGACTACGTTAACACCCAGCTAGTCCACAACCAGACCTACGCGCACCGTCTTCCTCCCACCCTCATCGAACAGGCTCGTGGCTTTGCAAACTACCACGAGGATGCCATCTTTTCCTCCAAGGAGATTGGTGGTATTGGTAACTGTATGTCGATCATAGCTAGATGCCATCTAGGAAGTTGGGACTGATCATTTCTGGCGTTTAGTGGCTGGTCGCACTATCCTCCACTCGATCATCAACTCGCTCGAACGCATCGCTTTCAATGGTGACCCTCTCCAGTTCCTGTTGATCGAGACCTCCTACCACCCATTCATCTCCCTCTTCCACATGTTCGAGATGGTCAAGGAGAACCCCGAACTCGCTGGTATCCGTAAGTCCATGTGTATATATACGATCAGAGACCCACGAATACTGAGATGCAACGTTCATTCAGCCAACTACGCTTCTGCGATGGCCTTTGAGCTCCGCCGCGGACCCCCTCCTGAGGACCGTGACTTCGTGAGGATCAAGTTCAAGAACGGCACCGATGACAACTTCCATACCTACCACGCTTTTGGCCACAAGGCAGACATCCCTGTCACCGAGTTCATTTACAGGACCGAGGTGGGTCCATTCATTACTGTGCTCCCAGCACTTCACTCATTTACATCGCCTCGCCACACAGAACTACGCCATCACTTCCCAGAAGCAATGGGCTGCTGCCTGCAGTGCTGGCTACCACGACACATATCTCCACATCGGCTCCCAGCAAGGTGCCACCTCGACCGTCTTCGCTGCTTGCGCTGCCATTCTCTTCGTCGGTGTCTTTGCTCTTGCAAAGTACATCAAGCGTTCCCGTGCCAAGAAGCAATACATCCACCTTGGTGACGACGAGGTGAGCTCACATTTTGATCATGAGAATTACAACTACGGGTCCACCACTGCGAATATCAGCCCCTTCCCCAGCTTGTCTCGACGGGAGTTTGAACTCTATGACTGATACTTGGCCTATTCACGCAGGCCCGTGTCGCCACCCAGCAAGCTGCACCCATGACTGAGAAGGCTCGTCTCCCTCTCTAAAGGTTTATATTGCAGAGAGTTGGTGTCGAGGATAGCTGAGTTCAAAGGGTGGATGATACGTATACCATGGCTTTTTTTCTTCCAAGTCCCGGTTCACTTGCATTGATTTACACGGATTTTCTTCTTGTCTTGTCTCGTCTCGATTTTGTCTATTACACATGTCTGTAGATTGTTTAATAGGGACTGGTATCCTCATTGCAATCTTGTCTCCTGCACGTTGCGCTAGAAGACGGACGGCCTCCCAGTGCATGTATCTTGCTTCAAATTCTCCGGACTGTCTCTGTTTGGTCTGTAGACAGAATGGCCACGTCGTGGAGAAATGTCCTCGGTATATATGGCAGTGGGAATGTCCAGGCTCAACCCTCCCACCCGATGTTGAACCCATACGCCCCTCCCCTCCATTCAACCCATCCCCTACCATCGAGGGATCCACACAAGCGTTATGTCAACGGTGCGTCCAATTGGACGCACTAGGCAGGATCGCAAGTCATCGTCCCTTCGTGTTGGAGGATCTCGACGGCAATCATTCCAAGAGGGCGACCAGGAAGACGACCCAGATACCCTCTCTCGGTCCTATTAGGTCTCTCCGGCTACTCTCTACATGTCCCTTGTGTCGCCTCATCTTCGACGTGAGCCACCTGACGGATGAAGAAATGGAGATCGTTCGCTTCGGAGGTGAACTGGTGGTGGTCACAGGATGGACGATTTACCGTCTCGAGCAGGATCTGTATCGGAGAGGGTGTGGGAAGGGCAAAGGCCCGTACGCAAAGTGCGTATACACGTCAGTGACGACCTGGTCATGGGCAGATGGCATCTACGAACCTAAGCGACTTGTTGAGGAGGCCGTGGAAGCCATCGGGCTAATGGATATCGGACAGAGTCAACCGAGTGGCACCCCCGCCTTGGGGGTAAGACGAGTGGACTCCAAAACTCCCGACTACTGCATGATCAAAGGCTGGCTTCATCGGTGTGATGACCTTCATCACATCACCTGTCGTCCCTTCATTTCGGAGGGCCTCAAGCAGATCAAGCTCATCGATGTGGAGACCCGCCATATCGTCATGTATCCTCCTGACGGCTGCGAATACATTTCCCTCAGTTATGTGTGGGGAGGTGTGGAGCAACCCAGTTACAAGCTGGGGGCAATACTGCCGACTGTTCCCGCGACGCTCGAGGATGCCATGGTTGTGACCCGCAACCTCGGCAAACAATATCTCTGGGCGGACTCCTTGTGCATAGACCAGGAAAATGACGTAGAGAAGGCCGTACAAATCGCTCTCATGAGCGCTATTTACAGTGGTGCGTGGGCCACGATCATCTGCCTCTCTGGTCAGTCCGCTCGGAGTGGACTACCGCGTGTAGGAACACTGCGGGGTGTGGTTCCTCAACTGTCTTGTGAGATCTGGGGTAAAAGGCTGTTGTCTGTAATGCCTACCCTCTCTCAACAGATATCATGGTCACCCTGGGTATCTAGAGCGTGGACCTTCCAGGAGGGATTACTCTCGCCACGACGTCTGTTCTTCACAAATCACCAGGTCTACTTTGAGTGCAACTCTATCCAGTGCTGCGAGTCCCTAGACGACTCCAATTCACCATTCCATCTTCCATCAGACGAACAACGGCGAGCAGCGCTTGATGATGTGGTCCAGGACCCGGACAAGTCCAGTATCGCGGGGCCCGAGGGTGTCATTGGTCGGGGTGTCCTCAGAGATCCTTTCCGCCCCATTTCCAGTGCCGTAGAGGCACAGATCGACGACGACGATTTCGCGAGGTACCTGAAGCTCGTGCACTCGTACACGATGAAAAAGATGTCCCACGACGCTGACTCGCTCAACGCATTCTCCGCCATGTTGACGTGCCTGGCAGAAAACTATTACAAGGGCGGATTTGTGCAGGGGCTTCCTGTGGAAGACCTTCCGAGAGCTCTGTTGTGGTTCCATCCTACTCTGCCACGTCGCCGGGTTGACTTTCCGACATGGTCCTGGGCTGGGTGGGAAGGCGGGGTGAGCGATATCGTAATGCATGGGGCCGAAGATCCCTATAACGCGATCATGCCCCCATTGCGCATATGGAAACTTGGAGATGATGACCACCCACAGCTGATATACGATTTCAACCCGACACCCTACATAATAAAGGAGCTAGAAAAACTTCTGGGGGAGGAAAACTACTCGCAAGACGGAGCAGACGATGAGGAAGACACTGACCCTTGGGAAGACGTCGAGGAATCGGACTCCGAATCAGGCTATGACTCTGACGAAGTCAGTGAAGGTAGGATGTTACATTGTGGCTCGGAATTGAAGTAACAACTCACACCGGATCGTCGTCAGACTCCTACTATGACGAGGATTTCTTCGAAGAGATAAACCTCAGGAATGATCCAGTGTTCCAGTTAGCTCAAACAATGCTCGAAGAGACCCCAGCGGTACTTCCAGGAATCGACGGAAACGAATTGCTGATCGAGGGACTTATTATCCGGCTGAGCTTCACGGAAACCCCTGGGGACCATTACAGTGACAGCGAGACGGATGATGAATACGACGGACGGTGCTTCGTTCGACTTGAAGGGCAACCCAAACCATAACGAATGAGGTTCTACGGTCACAATGCCGTACAACTGGCTAACCAACGAAGCAGCAATCAGCAAGAGTTTCTGCTTGTATCCCGGGAGCCCCACCAGGGCTCCGCACACAAGGTCTACAATGCTCTACTACTCATCGAACGGGACGGGGACGTTGCGAATAGGGTAGGCGTAGTCAGCCTGAGACTTGATAACGTGGAGCTGTTGGACTGTTTCAAGCCAGAGAGGAGACTGTTTAAGCTGAGATAGAGCATTGTCATTTCCATGTGTTACGACAATGTCGCGGCCGTGTAACTAACGCGTGTGTCGCGTTTCAATTTACTTGTGCATTGGCATAATTTCCACCAAGTTGTTACGAATGCGAAACATACGAGATCATGACATCTTCGGGCGCGCCTCCGGATCCCGATTCATAAGTTGCCCAAGCTATCTCAGATCTGCTGAGATCACAGTAAGAACACAATTCTTCCAACGTTCCTCCGCAATTCCACAAATAAGCGAGCATTGGCTTGTACTGTCCGTCGCGGACTTCCGGGGCGGATGTTTGGTCTGCGGACATGAATGGACACACTAAAGTAGACGCCCGCTTTCTGGAGTAATGATGACGTTCTGCGGCTTAAGATCCATGCGGGCGACATTATGCTCGTGGATGAACGCGACTGCTTCGAAGAGCTGTAGGGCCACAGACCACAATTATTCGTTGGAATTATTCGGCGACATCAACGAACTGCCAGCGACAGGCATCAATATCAGAGTGCCTCCCTGAACTGACCAGAATCGAACACAAGAAATCGCGTGGTTTGACGGTGAGTCGACCTTCATAAAGGTATCCTAGAACCTTGACCTCATTCCTTTGTGTCACGAAGCTGAGGTACCCGTGCTTGTTACCAGTCTTGTTCACGAGCACAGCAAGTTGAGGATCATGCGTTAGTCCGAATGCGACCGAAAATACTAACACCTACCCCCCATGAGATGAATTCGATCTTGACCACGGCAGGCGCCTTATCCGGAGCGTCGACAGTGTCATCCTCGTTGTCAATTGGCACTGGATTCTTGAACCGATAAAACTTGCAGACAGTCCACGGTGAGAATGTAAGTTGCAGCTACAATCGACATCGTTTCAAAGACCTTGATACAACCCGACGAGGGTTGCTCCGAGTAGAACTGAAAAAAGCAGTTGCAATCCAGGCGCCTGTAGATGAGCATGAGATGAAGTTGTGGGATACTAGTAGAAACCCGAGGACGGTGTTTAGTGTTCACTCATTGCGTCCAATATGTCGCAAGTGGGGAATGTTACCCCGGCGCAGATATGGACCAACTTGAACAAAGCTACAATTAATCAATCTTTCTTATCCACAAAGTGGTATTGATATGGATCATTTTGGATCCGTTGTCGGCGGCTCAATGGTCTAGTAGCATGATACGTGCTTCGGGTGTTTCCCCGCCATCGAGATGGTGAAGATGTACGTGACCCGGGTTCAATTCCCGGTTGAGCCCTTTTTTTTTTCTCTGTCACATCTTGCCCTAGTACCCCCGCAACGCACAGGGAAAACCTAAAGGATGCTTTATCGTGACGCACAAACGAGCCTAGTAAGTTCTACCCGATTCCTTTGCTTGACCACGAGTCCCTTTGTTTCTCAAACGCTCTCATTCAGGAATTTGTATGGTACTATGGATCGTGAATATGATGTCGTAGGCGGGTATATCCCCTCTTTCGTCCAGCATCTCAAAGACACTGGCGCGCGTTTGGGGTCACAAATAGGGTCGCAGGTGAACGAGGATCGGATCAACGCGGAAGGTGCCGTCGAGGATGTCGCCGAGGCACACGCTCTCTCCAGCTGGACGCCAGCTGAACAC
>JBBPSC010000502.1:0-17213 GCA_038093395.1 Baorangia bicolor
CACACCCTCCTTTCCCTCCTTAGCCTTTCTCTTTTTCGCCTTTTCCTCCGTTTGTCCAACGGGCTTGAATCCAATGGGTCTGAACTTTCCAGCCTTCTTGGCTGCCTCGAGAGCTGATCTGTCTTCTTTTATTGACTTTTCGACAACTGGTTGGTCAGCTGACCTGTCTTCGTTCTGTTGTTTTGCCTTGAGATCGCGGATGATGTCTTCCCGAGTGCGTTTCCTTGGTTCGGTAGGTTCAGATGTAGAAGTAACTTCTGTGAACGCTTGTTCGAGGATTTCGTCGTCCTCTGTAGAGGCGGCGGCCCGGGCACGATTTTGTTCGAGGAGCGACATATCGAGGCCTTTTACCAGAATGGTGTGTTGGCTATCTCCACCAAGATACATGCGCTGCTGCTCGATCTAAGAGTACTTCAATAAGGGCCGTACACAGCGAGAAGGTGAAAGACGCACAACATCCTTGTCCTCGTGGCCGACTCGTTTTTCGAAATCCTCCAGTACCGCCTCGACCTAGGATAAGACGTGAGGCAGCGTGCTCAAGGAGTGAAAAAGTGGAGACGTACTTGAGCATAGTCGTTTCCGGTTCCCTCCCTCCTCTCCGCAGCACGGTCGCGATATCTGCTTTCGGTCTTCTTTACCTTGCGAGGTTTGAACGCCGGCCCGGATGACGCAGGGGTCGTGCTAGGAGGAAGGTGAGTAGGCTCGAGGAGTGGGAGATGATTGTGACGGACACTTTCTGTGGTATGCTGTTTGCGGTGGTAGGAACTCGTTTGGTATTAGGTTGTGATCGCCGCGAGCTTGTCAGCAGGTTTCGGAACGCATCCTGACTCGACGACTCATCAACGCGGGATGTTGTGAGATCGTTGCAGAACGCACCTGATCCATGGTATCTGAACGCGTTCACAATAAGGTATACTTTCCAATAGACGAGAGGAACACTGGGCATAGTCAACATGACCGATTCGGAGATGCATTTCCAGGCGTTGTTTGCTGTTGTTATATTCAGAAGCTTTTACCTTTTTGGATCGCATTAGTCAGCTCTCCTCAATCAGGAACCACTGGCAGCAAGCACCCAAAAAGTGCCATCGGTGACTGCATATTGATCTCGTTGCCTGCTTTAGGTATTTGGTTTTTAGGGCTGTCCACCGGAACCAGCATTCCGTGATTGGAGGTAAAGGAACGCCTAGACACTTCCGCTGCATTTCATTCCTCTTTTTCGTCCGTGGAGTACGCAGGTCTCGCCTTTAATTTTGGGTCCAGACAAACGTTCCGTACGACCAATTTTTCATTTCATTTCGTTTTTATTTTTTCATATCGATTTCAGTTGAGTCACCTGGCCCAATTGCGTGCTGCGAGGACCATTGGCACCCCTGATCTGATATAGATTAAAAGATGCACCATATGCTCGTACTCTCTCGCCGTGCATCGAATCCCACAACGCCGCGGCGTGGCACTAAGCTCTTAAGCTTCACTGGATTCCATACTCCATATCCACGACACCTCTCTTCACCCACCCACATCATTTCCCTCTCTCGCTCAACGGCCTCACTCACTCGCCCAATGACGCCGACACCATGGACACCGAATCAATACCCAGCCGCTCGCCGTTCCGATCATGTGGACGTATATAAGAGCGCAAAACAGGGTGAAGTTCGCGTGGTCGATCCCTATCAGTGGCTTGAGGAGCACACCAACGAAACGGATGCATGGACCTCTGCGCAGGACGCCTTCACCCGAACCCACCTCGATAAAAATCCCGATCGCGTGAAATTGGAGAAGGAGATTAGAGCAAACACAGATTATGAAAAGGTGTGATAAAGTGTGACCATATGCACGCAATCGCGCGGTTGATGACGATGGCTACAGTTCAGTGCGCCGGCTCTCAAGTACGATGGGAAATGGTATTGGTACTATAACAGCGGGCTTCAAGCACAGACGGGTTTGTCGTTTCGGTGGAGGAAAGCGCATTGCATTAACATCGATTCTTTTCAGTGCTCTACCGGTCGAGGGACGAAGAATTGCCAGACTTCTCCAAGGATGGGGGCGAAGTCTTCTTCGACCCCAACTTATTATCAGACGATGGATCAGCTGCCCTTGTTGCCACTGCCTTCTCACGCGACGGCAACTACTACGCCTACGGTATATCCCTGTCGGTAAGCACCGTTCTCTCGTCCGCCAGTCTAACTCCACAGCTGACTAACTGTCGTGGTCACTGACTGCAGGGTAGCGACTTTTGCACAATTTATATTCGTGAGACCAGCAAACCGCTTGCCGCCGTTGACGGCAAGCGTGTGGACCACCACGAAAGCCGCCTCAGTGACGAGATCCGATTTGTGAAATTTTCATCGATTTCGTGGACCCATGACTCCAAGGGGTTCTTCTACCAGGTATGTGACCCGTGTTCGTACTCGAAGTAATTACTCGAATCGTGGACTTGGGCATACTCGTGACTGCGCCTTTGGCGGATCTGACGGATCTGACTTCCTTTCTGACAGCGATTCCCAAGCCGCGAATCCCATGGACTTGCCACGGAAGACAAGGCCGGTACTGAGACGACCGGAGATAAAGACGCGATGCTTTACTACCATAGAGTTGGCACTCCACAGTGTTAGTCTGTTCATGCTTACTCATGGATTAACTGATAAGCATGCTCGTTTTGTCGTTTGTTGGTTCGTGTGGTTGCAACGTTTCGAATTTCTAGCGCAGGATGTATTGGTAATGAAAGATGCCGAGCACCGGGAGTGGATGTGGGGGACATCCATATCGGAGCTAGATGGGAGATATTTGTTCTTGAGTGTGTCCAGGGACACTGCTAGGGTGTGTATTTTGCTCTTCGTTTCTCCGTGTCATCGTGTCATTTACGTGGACCCACATCGACGGACGTGCACAGAAAAATCTACTTTGGGTGGCGGACCTTCAAGAAAATGAAATCGGCCAAAACATCAAGTGGGAGAAGCTAATAGACAACTTTGAAGCCGAATATGACGTGTAAGTCAGCTTTCATCATTTCCTATGATCGCCAACGCTTTTCGCAGCATCGCCAACGATGAAACGAGGTTGTACCTTCGCACCAACCACAATGCCCCACAATATAAGGTCGTCACGATCGACCTCGCTGACCCCAAGCGCACCCAAGTAGACTTGATCCCCGAAGAAAAGGATGCATCGTTGAGCGATATAATAGCAATTGGCAAAGACAAATTTGCTCTCATACACAAGCGCAATGTCAGTTGGTTTGTTGATATCCTAGTTCCAGTATCTCCTAACGCTCTACAAACGTGCCCAGGTCATTGACGAAATATACCTCTATTCCCTGACTGGCGAAAAGCTAACACGTATAGCACCATCCTTCGTTGGAGCTGCAGAGGTGTTTGGTCGCCGTTCCCTCTCGGACGTCTTTGTTTCTATGACAGGCTTCACCAATCCTGGTATTATTGGACGTTTTGACGTGAATGATTTTAATGCCACAGCGTCCCTGGAGTCTGCGTGGAGCATATACCGCACGACGGATGTGAAAGGCCTCCGGCCTGATGAATTCACCGCGGAACAGGTGTGGTATAAATCCAAGGATGGGACCAAGGTTCCAATGTTCATCGTGAGGCACAAGAGCACCAAGACCGACGGTACGGCGCCGGCTATTCAGTACGGTGAGCTTTGCATCGTGCTTTGATGGCGGGTGGATGCTGATTGACGGGTGAGACAGGATACGGGGGGTTCAGCATCTCGATCAACCCATCTTTCAGTCCTGCGATTCTTACTTTCTTGAAGTCCTACGGCGCTGTCTTCGCCTTGCCAAACATCCGAGGAGGTGGCGAGTTTGGCGAAGAGTGGCACAACGCGGGAATCAGGGAGCGCAAGGTCAGCCAGCGTTTTTCAACCATCAAAAAGTGCTGTTAACCATGCATACAGATCAACGTTTTCGATGACTTCATTGCAGCCACGTAAGATTTATATCTTTTCAAACAACAGCGCGTTGCATTGAGTTTCTTGCTCTGCGGTGTAGCGAGCACTTGGTGAAGAACAAAATCGCAGCCGCGGGGAAAGTCGCCATCAACGGAGCTTCTAATGGAGGAAAGCAGCCTTGCAACTTGTTTGATAATGATGCCCTGACCGCCGTCCCACAGGCCTCTTGATTGGTGCCTGCGTCAACATTGCCCCGCAAGGTACGTTTGGGGCTGGAGTCGCGGAAGTGGGGGTGATGGATCTACTCAAGGTATGTCGGTTCCATTGCCAATTTCGTCAGACCCAACCGACATGCACTTTTCAAGTTTGCGGACTTTACAATCGGTAGATGACACATCACCATTTTTGATTATGAAACTCTAACCTTGCAACCGCAGGGAAGGCTTGGACTGCCGACTATGGAGACCCGCATGATCCGCACGACTTTGATTTTATATACCCCATCTCGCCGCTTCATAATGTGCCCAAGGACAAAACGTTGCCTCCCCTGTTGTTGATGACCGCTGATCGTACGTATAATCGCCGTATGCCCTCGATTATGACTCACTGTCTTTGTCGGCTGAAGATGACGACCGTGTCGTCCCGCTACACTCTTTCAAGCTCGCTGCAACGCTTCAGCACACGTTACCCCACAATTCACACCCTCTTCTCATACGAATAGACAAGAAGGCTGGGCATGGGGCCGGGAAGGCTACCGAGAAACGGTGTGTACACGAATTCTACCTCTTGGTGTCTCCGATTGGACGATCACACTGATAACCTGATCACTCACGATGCACTTTTTTCTATATCAGCATCCAAGATGCCGCGGACAAATGGGGCTTTGTCGCCCAGTCCCTTGGACTGAAATGGCAGAATTAAAGTGGATTAGGTTTTTCACGTGTTAGTTGCTCTGCTGTACAGTATAGGGCCGCACACAAATAGTTTGCGGCGCTGCAATCAGAGTTGAAACCACGTGCAGAGGACCTTCCATAATACTAGATTTGTTCTGGGAATTGATGGTTTGGCGAATTGATACTTAACAGACTGGGAGTGACACGGTGGCGCCCACGATAACCTGAGCCTGTGTGCTTGTGATCGCGACGCGGTCGGCCAGCGTGGCGTGCAAAGTCATTCAAGTGGAGGGTTTGGGAGGAATGTCAGTTTTGAGGACGCGTATGGTTTTCTGCTTTGGAACGGGAGCTGCGGGAATCAACGTATTAGCGTTTGTGGGACGAATAAGAATGCATGTAGGGATCAGATTTTTCGTATGGAACGGGATGGGGAAGCGGAAGGACGGACCGTTGGTGTTCTCTGTGACGTAAAACTGCCGCAGAATGATAATCGCGTCTTCTCGAAGATACCCACCAGTGGCTTTGTATGAAGGGTGTACGGGGTGCTCGAGGCTGTGGAATCGCGACGATCAATCTTATCATCAATCTTATCCTGTCTCTTCTCACCGCTCGTTCACTCCCAACACGCTTCCACACCCTCCAAACTTGTCGTTCTCGCATCCATAGAATACTTGCTGAATGCCTAGCTGACGCAGAGCCGATGCACACATGATGCATGGCTCGACGGTCACATAGAGCGTCGTGTTGGCAAGGGGATATCGAGCGGTTGACGAGGGCGGCGTGAGCGACGTATCCTCGAGGATGAGATCGATAGCTTCGAGTTCTGCATGCCTCGAAGCCTGGGCAGAGATATGAGTCGCACGTCGGGACGAACGCGAACCTAGACATACGTTCCGCAGTTGGTTGGTTCTGTTGCGTGCCCTTGCTATGATCGCGCCGTCCCGGACAAAGACGCATCCGACAGGCACTTCACCTGAAGCGAGCGCCTCCTCTGCCTGTCGACTCGGAGTCTGAGAAAGAGATTGGGGTGTTTCGGCAAATGGGCCTTACCATCGCCATAGCCTCGCGCATCCATGTGAGATGGACGTCTGTGCTATCGGGTTGGGACATGTGTGGTAATAAGGATGACGGCGCCCGGTTTTCGACAAACCCAAGATCTAAGTACAGATGCCCATGCAAAATCACAATGTTTCAAACCAAAAAGTCATCGCGTTGGTTGTGAATGAGCGCATCAATGTGGCATTGTAATGGAGATGTTTCAGAGAGTCGGTCTGTTATTAATGATTACCTTGTCATCAACTTTCCCGCGTCCCGTGCCGACCATGCTTCCCTGCATCACCCGTCCACCGGGTCCTTCCTCGACCGTCATGAAGCCCACAAACACGACGAGCTCAGACTACTCCGCCGAGGGTACACTCTATGTCTCAAAACCTTTTCGCTCAAAGTCTGCAAAGAAGCTCCGTGCCTTGATCACCTTCAAACCTCGCAAATCCCACTTTGACACGTCCAACGAGTCATCGGGATCGAACGAGTTCAGAGTAGGCGCCAGTCTCGTATGTGCCGTGGACGTGCCCATGCTAATAACGTTCCACAGGGGTTCTTCACGCTCTTCTGGATGTCCCTCTTCCTCTTCACTGTTCAGACCTTCGTTTCCTCCCTTGAAATAAACGGATATGCGTTGTCGTTTGCTTTCGCCACCATGTTCTCTCGCGATGCCGTTGTCCTTGCACTATCTGACGCCCTCCTCGTCCTCGCCACTGCTATCTGTGTGCCATTTGCAAAGGCTGTATGCAAGGGCTGGATAAAGTACTACTGGATAGGTGTACTTCAACACCTTTTCCAGACATTTGTACTGGTCGCTGTCATCACGTGGACCTATCATCGGTGAGCACACATTCCGGTTCCTCCCTATCGACAGTCTACTGAGCGACATGTGAATAGACAATGGCCATGGGTTCAATCTGGTTTTCTGACTTTGCATTGTCTCGTGATGATCATGAAAATGCATTCCTATATCTCCGTCAACGGCTATCTCCACGATATCTCCCAGCGCTCGCGACGAACCCTTGCTCATCTTCGTTCTCTCACAGAAGATCCATCAATCGGGGGGTGGGACAAAGCGTTTCTTGATGCCAAGGCCCATCTCGAGTCAAATTCAAGCGAAACTCAATCGGAAGCTGAACCAGATTCGCAGATTAGTGCACGAGGCACAGATGTTGTGATCATGAGCTCACTTCCCGACCCACAGCCGGCGAATGCGCTTCGACGGAGGTTGGTGACCGCTCCCAAGGGTGCTGTAATCGAGCTTGGTGCGCCAGTTTTCGAGGATATCACTCCTGATGCCTCTGCTATCGACCCGCTTTCCTTGACACCAACACCAACACCTGTATCGATACTTGTTCATCATCCGTCTCGGGCCATCGCTTCTGTAGCTCACGAGTTCCTTGAACTCGACGCTGAACTCGTGTCTGCTGGAACCGAACGGGTGAGATACCCACAGAATCTGACCTGGAAGAACTTCTGCGTGTACATGTTGATCCCAACTCTTGTCTATGAGTTGGAGTATCCTCGCACCGATCGGTAAGTTCGCTCTTTGTGATCTTGCATGTGCCTGAACTAACTGCAGTTTTACGTGTCCCCCAGTATCCGGCCCGAATATGTCTTCGAAAAGACCGTCGCATTTATGGGATCCTTCGCCCTCCTCTATACAGTGACAGAGAGCTTTATCATACCACTTACACCTTCCCCAGACCAGTCATTCTTTCGCTCGTTATTGGATTTAGCCCTGCCGTTCATGATTTCTTATTTATTGCTTTTCTACATTATATTCGGTAAGTTCTTATCAGAACCTTTTGGTTGGGTTACTGATGCTCTGATCCGTGTGGCGAAGAGTGTATATGTAATGCATTCGCTGAGTTATCATAGTGAGCACTATACAGGCTCAACTCTTCGGAGGTGTGAGCTCACCCACTGAATAGCTTCGCGGATCGGCAATTCTACGAAGACTGGGTATGGTTTTCGTACGCGATACTATCGAGAACATACCGAACTGACTTTTACCTCTCAACTACAGTGGAACTCGACCTCATGGGACGAGTTCTCTCGTAAATGGAATAAGCCTGTCCACCAGTTTCTTCTTCGGCATGTATACGCGTCGACGCTTGCCGCATATCCGTCTCTCTCTCGTACGGGCGCGATGTTCGTCACATTTTTGCTGAGCGCCGCAGTCCATGAGTTAGTGATGGTTATCGTAACACGGAAGCTCAGGTGAGTAGTTAATCAATGTAAAATTGAGAATCAAACCGTTAAATTTTTGAGTAGACTCTACTTGTTCTTCATGCAACTTGTTCAGATCCCGCTCATCATTGTCTCCCGCGCGCCAGTGCTTAAGCAGAACAGACTCATGGGCAATGTCGTGTTCTGGCTCGGCCTTTACGCGGGCTTCCCGTTATTGTGTGTGGCGTATGTCGCCTATTGAGAAGATATCGGGAGATACCCAATGTGAGAAGTCCTCCATAGATTTACATTTTACCATTCGTCTTTACTACCACGACCATAACAAACAGTTACAGTAATTTATCTATCCTCACGACCGTATCGTAAATCGCATTATCAATTATACGAGCGCAGCACATTGATCGGCAAATTGTTTGAGTCACCGGCCGCGTGACATGTAGTGACCGCAGTGGCACTACGTATTGAAATGGCGAGGACTCGTATCACGTTTCATGAGTAAGTACATATCAGCTGCGATCTACTGCGGAGCACCCTGTCGTGTTGACCTGCGGGTCTCCTCATGCCGCTCTATCCTCCGACAATCTCACGAACCGCGAATGCTTACCGCAGGGGGGCATGAAGAAATAATGGACTTAGTATCTTGCTCACTGGCATGATGTTTTTTTTTTCCGGCTCAGCTCACCGTCAAGTAGCTTTCCCGAATAAAGTTGTTGCAAAGGCAGAAGCTACACGCACTCTCAAAGTTGTTGTATAACCGCTCCAGAATCTCGCCACGAGAGTCTGCCACGTCCATTAAAATTTAGCGAAACGTGCCCAAGCTTGCAAGTCCATGCAGTGCCGGGGTCTATCTCCTATATATACTATGCCCATTGCCGGGGCGGATATTACTTATCCGGCACTTCTGGTCGGTTTCAAAGGGCCGCAGTATGAATTGGGGTCGCAGCAACTCCTCCTAGCAATGATCCCTGTGGCAGAGGGGAGGGCTAGCAGCCCGACACCTGTCGTCCAAGATGAGCTTGCCCCACTCTTATCGATCTCGCCCCGAAAAAAGCCACGGACACCGTTGCCAAAAGTTCAACTCGGTATTCTGGTACTGATACAATTTGCTGAACCGATATCATCCACGTCCATATACCCCTACATCAACCAACTCGTTGGCGAGCTCGATATTACGGGAGGGGACCAGCGCAAGGTGGGATACTACGCGGGATTGATAGTAAGTTGCGATGATTCCATTCGAGATTCGCGCTCCATAGGGCGGTGGGATAGGAATCCCTTTTCTTTGTTACGCAGTCCATGGCCGTGATGCACTGGAGCCGTTTGTCTGATCGCATTGGCCGAAAACCGGTGATCCTGATGGGGCTTTCCGGTTTATGCGTTTCAATGACCTGTTTCGGGCTCTCCAAAACGTTCTGGCAACTTGCAGTCAGGTCAGTCAAAGTTGAACCTCCTAGGTATCAGCTAAGTTCTCTCAGTCGGTGTATATGTGGTTTACTGAACGGCAATGTCGGCGCCATGAAGAGCATGATTGGCGAGTTGACGGATTCGACAAATATAGCGCAAGGATTCGCTCTCATGCCGATTGGATGGTGTGTCGGATCAACGTTGGGGTGAATGTCGACTTGCTTCCATGTACATTTTTGCCGTCTCTAATGATAGCGCGCAAGGCCATTTATGGGGGGAGCCCTCGCTCGACCGGCAGACCACTTTCCCGACCTCTTTGTTGGTTCTTTCTGGGAAAATTATCCTTATTTTCTTCCGTCCGGTGTGGCCGCCTCGGTCGTGGCAGTGACGACGATAATTCTGTTCTTCTTTTTGGAGGAGGTCGGTCGAGACTCATCTCAGGCGCCTACCGGCGGTCGCTCACCCGCCCATAGACATTGGCCGCGAAGCGCGAACACAGACGTTCCTCGGGATCGAACGGCGTTATCGAGCCTGATCCAGAACGATCTATACCCAACGTCAAGCTAATACCCCTTCGAGACCTTTTCGTACCGTCCATCATTTACCCCGTCGCTTGCTACGCGGTCCTGGGATACCTCGACATCTCGGCAAAATCCCTCCTGCCCCTATTCTTTTCCACCCCGATCACCTATGGAGGCCTAAGTCTCTCCCCATCCAGTATTGGCGCATGGCTCGGCTTACTGGGCCTCGTCGACGGGATCTTCCAACTCTTGTTCCTCGCCAAGCTCGTCGATTGGATGGGTCCCAAACGTCTCCTCTGTAGAGCGGTCCTGTGCTACATCCCCCTCACGCTCCTCTTCCCCATCATGAGCTGGATCGTCCAAACGCGCGGCGTCGTCGACACATGGATTTACGCCTGTCTCGTCGCGCAGCTCGTGCTGATCGTCTTTTGGGACGTTGCGTTCGGTACGTTGTGAACCGTCTTTACGTTTTTTTTTGGAAATGACGATGTGATGGCGTTGCTTTTTTTTAATTTTATTTAGCGTGCATGTTCATGTTCATCACTGCGTCCGCCCCGTCAAAGGATACCCTGGGGTCCATCAATGGCATGGGTCAGACGTCGGCGTCGATCGCGCGGGCGATCGGACCTGCGATGGCGACCTCCGTGTATGCATTCTCGAAAGAACACCATGTTTTGGGCGGCCAGGCGGCGTTTGTTTGGCTCATACTCCTGGCGGTCGTTTTCACGTGGTTCATTCCTTCGGGTCTTCCGGACGAGTTTCATGTTAGAGACGAGTAGATGCTGGTCGCATTCCCTTTCTTTTTCTCCGGATATTTTTGAAGGATGTGACTGGGTAGAATTATTTATGTGGTACAGACTCGGAACGCAATGTACAGCGTATATCTGCATCGTATACTTGAATAGAAATGCCGTCAATCTTTAAAACGTCTGTCCAGAGACGTTTTGAAGGAAGTCTGTTTCACTGATGTGGATCCCGCAGAGCTGTGGAACGAAAACAACGTGCTAAACGTTCTTGTTCCTAAATATGCATAACGGGAACGTACTACTAGAGCGCGAAAACATGCGTAAGGTATCGATCTCAAAAAAGATACAGCATAGGCTCATCACAGGTAGGGAAAGTAAAAAAGATTATCGAACGGGATGTCCGTTCATAATCTTGTCTATCGTTTTTGTCCGTAAAGGCGTGTCTGCAAAGAGTGCCTTGACAAGCATGACGAGTTCGTCGATCTCAAAGTCCACCAATGCGCCTTCCTCGAAGAGATATGTCAGATCTGCCATGGACGCTTCCTGGGAAGAAAAAAAAGTCAGTCCGAGATGGGTCATGGAAAATAGACTATCGCATACCAGGAGCTCCGATAGGTAGGAAAACTTCAACCACGACGGAACATAGGAGACAACGAACGAAGACTGGATATATTAGGCGAATTAGCAGGGTTCATAGCTGTGTCACCGAGAGCCTGCTCACTTCGCTTGTATTTTCCACGAACAATCCCTCGAGTGCCGTCAAGATCCGACAGAGTTCGCTCAGCTTGTGCGACTCCACTTCAGGTATATCCGATATCGCCAAGATACTATCGAGGATTCGTGACAGGACACCGTCAACGACCAGTCCCACTGCTGTGTAGTACTTGCTTTTTGGAAGAATTGACTTCATGGACAGGTGAGTGAGTGACAAAAGTTCTAAGAAACGGGTTCACCTTCCACGCGTGTGCGATACCTCGTACATCCCGAAGAACTCGAGTGATCACCATCTCGCACTCGTCATAACGTTCTTGGTCCGACGTGTCCGCGAAGCCATCCGCATCCGCTAAAACATCTTCCAGAGCCGTTATTTGTTTGTCCTGACGTTGAACAGAGTCGATACGAATATGAACTTCAACAAAAGTAACGACGACTTACAATGCCTTGATAGAACCAGCTATCTGCTAGAACCTTGAGGTCGTCTTTGCATTCCTCTAGCCTTTCTTGGACGCCAGGCAGCCCTTGTTCACATTTCAACACGCGAACCATCTCCTCCGAAAGATAATAGCAATCATTGGAAAATTGCATACGACCAGCAGGCTGTGACAACCTCGATGCAGCCGCGACAAGATGTAAGGCACGGTACAGGTCAAGGACCAGAGCACCAGATTGCATGATCAACATGCCAGGAGTCGAAGTGGAGGGGGGAGACTTGGTGAATATGCCCGAGGATGCCAGCGCTTTGCCCTCGTGCAAAGCATCTTCGACAGCTTGGACGATATGTCGAATGAGCACCGATACCGGATACGGTTCCCTGTTGACGGTATTGGCGTTCCGTGAGGGTTTAGCCAGTTGGTGGAGGCCATTGGCGACGTGGCCGTTTGTTGGTGGATGTCCATTGGAGAGGGGTTGTTGTTGGCTGCTCGAAGCTGACGCTGCCGACGATGGCTGGGGAAGCGGAGGTGCTGCAGGTAGACGGTCTGGTAGAGTCACCTCGTTGGCAACCGAATCATCGGCCCACGGATCATCATCCCAAACCTCGTCCTGTTCAGTGGGTTCTTCTGGGCTAAGTTCAGCGGAATCCCGAGTGCTCGTCTCGGGTTGTTCTTCAGCCAGTTCATCGTTCCAGCCCCAAGCTTCATTCGGATCTGGTTCAGGCTCCTCCAAAGAATCTGGTTTCGAAACGGGTCGTTCTTCTGGTGCCTCTATGTCGTCATCGAAGCCCCATGCATCCTCTGCATTAATAACCGAACTTGGCGAATCCGTTTTTAAAGTGTGGGCATCGTTCAAGTTCCGATTATCTGTCGCGACAGGGACAACAGGAGCAGGTTCCGCGCTGGGGTGAGTAACATTGATGACCGTGACAAGCTCGGCATAAAACGTATCTTTAGGACGGGACGCGCTGGCCAGAACGGTCTCTCGAACGCCATCGAGGATGCGCTGTCGTCGTCCTCTCTCGTAGTGTGCGCAAACGTTGTCAACCCAGCTCCTAATATCCCTCTCAAAAGTGTCTCCTTTGAGTAGCCCAACGACGTATTTCGTCTCAAAATCGACAGAAGTTCTCGTCAGCTCCAGGAATGTAGGGAGGGCATCCAATTTTGAAGGCAGTGAAGGAATGAGCAGGCGGGTCATGATAGATGTCGTCAGTGGTCTGGCAAGACTTCTCGGAAACGTCTCGCGTTGTGACTGAGGTAAGCAGGGAAATAGTTTATCACTCATGAATTCCAGGATACGTGATAAGTTGCCGAGAGGTGCTGAACCATGGTTGACGGATGACGGGCGGCGTTGCAATCTGTGAATGAATGTACCAAATTGATCCGGTTCTTGTGAAAATGATAACGAGGTAGGATGTGAGAGAGTGTGGTCAATATAATGTGTGGTTATGTCACGCCGCAGACTCGTCATGTGTGCGGACAAGGAGGATGAGGAGAGGGAAGACAGCACAGCAGACAATGGTATGGGGTTCTCCGAGTTTGGAACTACACGAGAGATATGAATATTAGGGTCAACGGTCGCTTGGACAAAGTCTTGGGACGAACCAAGAACAAAGGGTCGAATGATGACGTTTGTCGAGGAGACAACCACGCTGTGCGTGTACGCATTGTTCAATAGCTCTTCAATCCGATTCGTGAGTACACGTAACTTGGACTGCGGGGTGGATTCAGATACATGTGCATATCTAGCTACGAGACTACGTACCCTTATGTCCGACGTGACGGTCGCCTCCCCTAGGGGTGGGGGTGTCGTGTCAAGTAACTGGGTCAATTTAGCACTTGCTGGTACCGCCGCTGGAAGATCGCCTGAT
Source organism: Baorangia bicolor (assembly GCA_038093395.1). Lineage (NCBI taxonomy): Eukaryota > Fungi > Basidiomycota > Agaricomycetes > Boletales > Boletaceae > Baorangia > Baorangia bicolor. The sequence goes on from JBBPSC010000502.1 coordinate 13,727, forward strand.
TCCACCAAGTGTTGCACCTTTTCGAGCAGAGTCTTGCATTCCGAGAGGTGTGACAGAGACGCGTGCAGGACGTCTGCGTTTAGGGATGCTTGAGCGAGGGCTTGGTGTCTTCTGAGTGCTGCCAGGAGCGTTGGGGTAAGGCCATTCTAAATGATTTGGTGACCACCAATCCTGCAAATAACAATGGCGAGCCATACCTCTGGGTCTGACACGGCGCGGTTGAGCGCATCCACGTCACTTGCAAGACCTTGCAGCCGCTGCTGAGCAGACCCTGCCGAAGCCAATTGGGCCTCAAACGCAGGGAGGTTTGCATGTATACGGTCGTGAATGCGTTTCTGCTCGTCTCGGTTGAGTTGTCATCGAGTGGATTACGGGGACGGTGTACCTTGGTCAGACGTATGGACTCGTCCAGCTCCACTCGCCATGAGGATGCAACGGTGGAGTCGAGTGACTGGAATGTCACTGAGTCGAGCTTGGACAGAATCTGGGAGGATACGTCGACCTGTCGGGGAGGATGCGACGAAGTGGTGAATGTCATGACTGCCTCTTTCCGACTCGTCCAACAACACCGCAATAACGTGGTCTACGCTCCTCAAGATCACGTGGTGGAAAAGCTAATCCATTGATATACACATGTTGCTACGGACCAAGATTACAAGGACGATGTCTATGCTAACGAGCTGGGTATCAGACGAGGCTGAGCGCTGAATCCGGAATGACGCAGCGGCAATTGTCGTCTTCAATCTCAAGTGAAACGCTTGAATGTAAATCTGCAAAGAACAAAAGTCAGGCAACGACGAGCGACTTGATTCGTATACGACGCACCCAAGGAATGCGAGGTCTTTGTCTGAACCAACTTGCTCGACCACTTCGAGCTGGTCGGGCAAGTTTCCGAGCTCGTCCGTGGGGAAGTAAGTCGTGTCCGTAATAGAAGACAATGCCGGAACAAATGGAGGCGCGATATAACGTAGGTTCTCCCAGTCGCAACCATAGAAGAATGGATGGGTCTTGGTCTCATTCCCCCCGAGTCGTTCATTGGCCCAATCCATCATACTAAACGGGGATTCAGCTTCGAAACGGAAATATGTTCACGTACAACTCACCCCCGGATCAAGTGCTCGGCTTCCTTGCTGAGATGTACCTCGTCGGGGAAGTACAGGTAATTAGGCCACTCAATGATCTTCTTGTACGTGTCACTTGGGTTCTCCGAACAGAACGGTGCGTAGCCAACAAGACACTCGAACATAATTGCGCCCAAAGACCACCAATCACACTCTTTACCATACCCTTTTAACATGAACACCTCGGGTGCGATATAGTCAGGTGTGCCTAATAGAGATTCAGCTAAATCTGGGCACGGTTCGTGAGTCTACCCACCGACAGTGGAATACGCCTAGAGAATGAAGCTTTCAGCAAACACACACAACCGTTGGACGAGCCACACTCACGAGCTTCCGGCGGTTGGCTTTCCAGGTGGCTATTTGTTCTCGACTCATCGTGAGGTGAATTGCGTTCACCTGCACACTATTCCGCGCAGGATCCCGTTGTTTGTCTTGCTCGATGAGACGCTTGTAGTAATCCCCATCGGTCGTCTTGTGAAGACCGGTAGAGAGACCAAAGTCGGATAACTTGAGGTGACCGTTTTTGTCGATCAGGATGTTGTCAGGTTTGATGTCACTATCCGACGTGATCAGGCATTGCATCAAGATTCGGAGAAGATACATACCGATGAATGTATCCTAGGTCGTGTACCGCTTCTATAGCAAGGATACACTCTGCCATGTAGAATCGTGTAACATCTTCTGAGAATACGTCATACTTCATGAGCATAGTCATGAGATCGCCTCCCGGAAGGAACTCCATGATGAGATAGAGGTATAACGGGTCTTGGAAAGAATAGAATAACTGGACCACCCATGGCGACGTCGACTCGGCCAACAGGTCACGTTCCGCACGTACGTGGGCAAGCTTGATCCGCGAGTGAGATCATCGAGCCAAGATGCAAAGGAGCCATCCGACTGACCTGATCCCGCTTCAACATTTCCGCCTTTTGCAACGTCTTCATCGCATACACCTTGCCAGTATCCACTTTCTGGACAAGCCGAACCTGTGTGAAGGAATGTCATAACATGCATAGGGAAGCATACAACCCCTTCTCACCTCTCCGAATGCACCCTTTCCAATGACCTTGACCGTCCGGAAGTCCGACAAGCGTATCTTGGTTCTCCGAAGCCTGAGATGCTGTGACTCGAGCTTACGGTACTTGCGGATCTCGCGTTCCTTGGCTTCGTTTGGGATGACACCCTGGCTGATCTTTTGCTCCAATTCAACTCGACTGTGTGACAGGAAATGGGCAGTGAGCCGAAGAAGCCGTCCGGACGGTCACACCAGACGTACCGACCGTTCCGCTCGATGGCGACATCGACAGCGAGCTTGTAGTAGGACTCGAGCTTGAGCTTGGCAGCGGTCGCGCGGGAGACGGCATCGGACGAGAAGCCCTCGGTGCTTCGTTCAAAGTAAACGTAGTCCTCGCCGCGCGCCTTGTTTGCGGTGCTTGGTGCGGGAGAAGGCGAGCGATCCTGACTAGATGCCGTTGATGGGTTGAGAGCAGTCGCACTGCCAGAGGATTCCGTGGACGGGCGCTGAGTCATGATTCAGACGGTGAAGCTCAAAGGAAGTCGTGGACGACTGAAAGGAAGAAGGTCGATCGCCAAAAAATTCAGCGCCGAGTGTAAAGGAACGTAAGACAGACCCTTTGGTACGCGTGTTTGCGTCGTTGTCGATCAAATTTACGCTAATGTGAACATATGAACTCGGAACTTGTTCACCGGCCCATCCCAGTACACTACATACCAGTATACTAGTGATCGTTGACTTGTAGTACACAACCTGTCACATGTCACGACGTTGTTTAGATCCAAAGCCGTTGCCAAACAAACGCCGAGTCGTCCAAATCCGTACGCGTCCAACGATCACCACTGCAGCCACCATGACAGACCTCACATTCGACACGTTGATGGACGATGGAAACTACCTGGGCTCAGATAGAGCCAGGATGGAGAACAAGATCATCTTGGACGAGCTAGAGCGCAAAAAGAAGGCACGCAGCATGGCCGTGCCGACAGACGACAATCGCGTCAAGGCAAGGCTGCGCGAGATCGGCGAACCCATCACGCTCTTTGGTGAACGCGTGCGTACATTACCCCTTTTCATTTCGTGACGCCATTCATGTACGAAACAGGCAGCTGACCGACGAGATCGTCTGATATACGTCTTGTCTCAAATCAATGCTGCCCGAGGGGAGGACCTCCAGATGGAGGAAGAAGAGTCATCCGAGAGTGAAGAAGAGGTGCGCCCCTAGCGTCTTCCTGACCCACCCGTCTTCAATTTGTCCACAGGAGGAATTCTACACCGAGGGCTCGCTCGAGCTGCTCCAAGCCAGGAGGCGCTTAGCGGAGTATTCTCTGCCCAGGTTGGATTTTACCTA
>JBBPSC010000503.1:0-17205 GCA_038093395.1 Baorangia bicolor
AACGCATCTCATCCATTGCGACAAGGACGCCGAGATGGAAGAGGATGCTGAATTTGAAGAGGATGAGAGGCCCAGGTAACATGAAGAAGAAAGGATGGGCGGCGAAGGGGACAACTGTGCTGATGAACCGCATGCCCGATGCATGCCTAACGTCAGGACCGACAAGAACGCGGGTTATATACTTTTTATGCGCGCTGAACTTGGTTACGGCCTGGTATCTTGGGAGCTCAGATTTATCTTCGTTAACCTTCCAGACATAGTATTTGCCCTAATTATGGAACGATCGGCGCTAACTCAACCCAAGCATTGGGGCCATGCCTTATTATTTATAGCAACCAAACACGATCCATCAGAAGCCGAACCCTTACTGACCAACCTGATGGGCACATCGCCGGCAGGAGTCTTGCGCTTGTGCCTTAAAAAATTGAAAAAAATGGAGATGAAATTGACACACCATTTCATGTGAACAATGATTTTCAGATAGGTCCCACTGTTTGATGCATCCGGCCTGATCGCAGGAGATGGGCTCTCCTTGATTAGGATGGGCGCAAACATCGCTGGCTGAGCATGCATGCGTTAGTATCATCTTAAGTTAGCAATATGATCAGATGGGGCTACCAGGGGCGCCATTATCACCATAAGTGCGGTGCACTTGCGTACTCCTGAGGCGATAGATGAAGAAAAGCACAACTGACAGACTTAGAAGCGGACGGGTACCTGAGGTCCCATGTCCTGATAGTGCCATCTTCGCGTGGAAGGAAACGGAAGTGACATGCATGGCGTGAGCATCGAGACAGGTCAGCTACCAATTTGCATACTTCAATACGCGAGTTACGGAGATGGGGGGGAACCAACTGTGGGGGAGTGCTAGTACGCTTTCTCGTAGATTGCCGCAGCCAGTAGACGCTTGCTAAGAGCCGGAACGTGAACAAGACCCTCCACAAGAAGAAAAGTGCTGAATTACTCAGGGGAGATAGCGAATCGATTTACTTGCTAAGGACGAATCCGAGTATGGCCTGACCTGCAGTGCGGCACAGCGTGACCGGAAATTGGGTGGTACTAGGACGCGGCGCAGATTCCTCAGACCTTGCAATGGTGCGGGAGCAAATTCCACTCCAAGCTTCCGATCTGATTTCATGGTCGTACGAGGGAATGTCCGACATTCTGCGTCATAGTTATAGTCGGTGTTAAATAAGCGTTCTGGAGAACAATTGCAACTTGAAGTTGCCCGACCACTGGGCACTCTCAATACGGATTCCGCCATCACATAAATGTTCCCTGCATGTTGTGCTACGATTTTGGAGAGTGGAACTAATGACTCATCGTGCTGAAAGTGAATGACGTCGGGTCCGCACCGCTTTTCGTGCGTCATTACTGTAACGCGCTTGTGAGCGATTTGGAGCCACTCATCTAGCCAGTGGTTCTTTATGCTTTCAGAACCTATAACTTAGTCGCTGCTGATTGATGCTATTCATCCTCAGTACTTATGAAGGCACCGCAACCCAAGCTACTTCGCCTCTCACGGCGAGGGACTGCCCCATACCGCGTACCTCATGCTGTCAAGATCTTGCAGGACGTAAGTGATATATTACTACTCAAATCCCTTCCTCGGATTGACAGGAAACTAACAGAGGGTACATCTCCATCGTCTCCTGTTTCCAACCGATGGCAGTAACTCGATTTTTATGGGACCAGAGATGTATCTCATCACAGACGCGTTAGACGTACGTCTTCTCCCAGATGTCTTCATATGACCGGATTGAAGCAATGACAGAAAACGCCGCTTCATAGGTTGCGCTGACCGGAGCTCCTAGGAAAGATAACCGAAACCACGCAAGGGTATGGTATCGCCTGTGCTTGTGGCGCACTGGTACTAATCTTCGCCATTCATAGAGAGTTGGCACCCCACCCAGACCAGCATTTTGCCCCATCGGAGCAAGGCTTGACTCCCGCTAGCCCCCCTATTGACTGACCAATGGATGTTGACTCCGATGGGCATGTAGATTCATCTAATATCCGTGCCGTCGGTGCGTCCACCTCCCCAGAGGTTCCAACCTTACGAGAATGCACTGCGTCCGAGATCAGCGTCATTCCCGCTTCATCTGTTCCACATGCCGACGTCCACATTGCCTCAACTAGACCCGCCACCCCCGACAACCTGTCTGGCCGTGAGGATCGCCAACTGTCTGTTCGTAGACAAGAGCAAAAAATTCGCCACCATGACGCGGTTCGCTTCCACCGCGCCCACGCCTCTTGCTTCTCCTCCCCCTTGTCGGGATGTAGAAGTAGATGATCTATTCCTACACAACGCAACTACCCAAGGTCATGTCCAGATCTGGATGTGGGACGGAGTAGGCTTATGGAAAGAGGTAGAGCCCGGCTGCAAGCACCTAGCCTTAAGACGGACGACTCTTAGTCCGTAACAACCAACCCTGCTGGGTTACTCGTAAAACCGTTACAACATATAGAGGACGAGATAAACGGCGCAGGCATACATAAAATTACTGTTACGAAGTTACCGCACATGTTATTACCTATTTTCCATAGGGTTTATTTCTCCCCAGTTCACAGTATGGGCGAATTTAAGGATGTGGCGGCGTTTTTTGTCGTCGTCTGTAGTTGTCACTACCACAGAGACCACAGGTTGGTAACGAATGAATGCGATTGGCTATTTACAAAGGTCTGGGATAATTACACATGCGGGACATTTGGAAGGTTGAGCTGCGAAAGATCTAGAGTCACTGCGACAGTCTTCAATGCCACCAGAGCAATGAAAAGAGGGACAACGGAGCCAGTGGAGAGAGCCAGGAGGCAACACGTCGCACGTGGTTTTCGAGATGGAATTCTTGGCTTTGGAGGAGTACGAGCTTCAGTTTTGGCTTCGGAATCACTAGATTCCGTCACACTATCTTCTTCAGACCGTCCCTTATTATCAGTTTCAACCTGGTTGCGATACTGTGAGTTATTTTTCATTTGTTCTTTTCTGACCGATGGAAAGACGGACCCTCTCCCAGACTTTCAACAGAGGTATGTTGGAATGTGGATCCGACGACGCACTTGCAACCAGGCGTCGCCTATTCTGCGGAGAATGATACTGTGAATGTAAACGACATGAATCCCTGGTTGATTGTCGGCTAATCCTAATCAGCAACTTACAGCGACAGTCTGGACAAGATGTCCTTCTGAGACCAATCAGGCCTCGCACGGCAAGCGAAAATTGAACGGAACAAGCTCACCGGGACCACGTGGAATAACGTGGACAAGGTCCGTTCTACCTATGTCCCAGAAGTGCACTTCACCATTGTCACTCCCACTCGCTGCAAACTGGTCGGCCCAACTGAACGTCACTTGTTTGATTTTATTTCGTCGAATGCGTGAGACCAGGGTTTTGACCCACACTGGGCGCTCCTGAGGTTGATAGGCGTCGATGCCTGTAGATAGGTTCCATACGATAATTTGACTGGCAGTTGAAGACCACGCGACAGCGCCTCTGAAGGGACATTTCTGGTACGGTTACTGCTCAAGCGCTAGGATCAGTGTACTTACGTAAGTTACATTCTAGTCCTCAACCAGCAGCACCAAAGTGGTTTCCATGGAGAAATATTCCATGCCATTCTGACATGGCACCGACGTTAGGTTATTCGCTATTCACATCAGTATGTGCTTTACTGACAATTCTTTGGAGTCCAGAAATCCTGCGAAGACTGATCTACCGCCATTAAAAAACTGCACGGAACGACACAAGGCTGGGCGGGGAGCATCCGAGGCAGGAGGTTCCATGATTACCCGATGCAGAGGGGCTATCCCAGATATTATTTTCGGTTTAAATAGGCTTCAAGTACGCTCACCTAGTTCCTTGGCCTTAATTTCATAGATGTACACCCTGCCCAAAGTAGCAACTGCGATCACCCTTGCGCCGTCTTCAATAGCGATATCCTCGATGGCAGTATCACAGGCGGTCTCGATCGAGAAAAAATTGAAGGAATCCTGTGCAATAGTATCAGTGACGTGCGTTATTCGCGCTGCGTCAACGGACCTTCTCGTTGGCCTTCCTCCACATTTCTAACGTTCCGTCAAACCTCCTGATGTGAGATACAATGGAGCAGACTCACGTCTGTCACAGAACCACCGCACCACTGCGAGGGGTCTTTATTTAGGGCTGATCCGCTGTATAAGTTTATCGGTTGTGAGTGACCAGATCATGAACCATCGTCACCTGAGGAAATCATTTGGTCCAATTTGGAGCATATATCAGATATGCATCTTCACTTACCTGCACTCGCTAAGCAGGTTCCATCATCCGAAAAAGCAATACAATTGATGGGTTTTGAACGACCTTTGAACCCCCATTTAAGGTCATATTGAAGCTTGGTCCGCGACGTGTTGTTTGTATTCACGTTTACCGTGCATTGGTGCTGGTCACCGGAATCAGCGGGCAGGCTGACCATCATGGAAACCGCGGTTGGCCTTATTCGCAAGGAGAAGAGGCTTGGACTAACATATGGCGGAGCCCGGTGGCAAGTCGGAGATACAGCATACACACCACATCATCTGACCTAACAATATTGGCATGCCTCCGAATAAAGGACATCATGCATCATGCTAAAACACACGCCGGACATTCTCTATCCCAGTGATACTCCAGGATGAGTTATAGACGATGTTTCCCCCCTCTGACTGTCCGTTGGTCGTTTACATCAGAGCGCACTCCCAGTCCTACCTTTGGAATTGTCTCCCTTCGTTCTACGTGCGACATCGACTCGGAGACACAACCCCTCGGTGCCTTCCAACCCAGATAACCCAGATCATGAATCCAGCACTCAGGCTAAGACAAGTCTCGATTCCAACTTCCAGAGCGGCACGGACCCGGATCACGGGAGGGTCCCGACTTCATCTGATTGTCCCCCTTTCGTAGATCATGCCCATAATGCCTCATCTGCTGTTTCTGCTTCGGATACCAGAGCTTCACGCTGGCTTCCTGCGCATGGTGGACTCAACGCATCACATTCATTGTGCGGTGGCGGGCCACGAGAGAGTGCGTTGCTGCGACGGGGTACGTTTATTAAACTATTCCCTATCAGATTCCGCTGACTACGAGACTGCGGTCCGGCATCAAACGCACTCATTCCTCGCCCGAAAGGTCCATTATCGAATCCCAGTCAAGGGGGATATCAGTTAAGAGAGACATTGAACTGGGAACCCGCGTTCTATTAAACAATACAGGTACGCTGGCGACGCATTCGCATTCGTTGGCTGCTGATTTGACTTCAGGACGTTATTCATAGTATGTGCGAGGAATACTTTGATCTGAAATACGCATGGGGAGATCAGGATCCCTGTATTCATACCCAATTTCGTCATGCAGTTGGTGCTGGTCCTTGCGTTGATTTACTGCGTTGAGTCGCATTTTAATTCAGGCTCGTGACCGGTTCCATATTCTTGCTAGATACGAATCTTTCTGGCCTGCAGAGGATCTTGCTAGAATGCACCTGATGCATCTGCTAGTTTTAGGGGGAAGTGCCGAGCAAGACTGGCATGAGCATCGTCACGGCGAGAGGGGATGTATTAGCATAAGTCGACAGCATACGTAGCATTCAACGGACTAGTATACTATACTATGGGCAACCCTGGACACAATACGTGACTGATGAGAAAAGACAACAATTAACAATTATCGCCTGACGTCATCCTTTGAGCTCCATCGAAAAGGACGACGCCAGGCCATACTTCAAGTCGTGGTTGCGATCAGCCGAACCCGCGCTCACTCGTAGGCTTCACCGCAAGACCATGGTAAGGGCAAGGGCGACTTGTTGCGCCCGCTCGAAGCGGTGTCCAAATAAGGAAAGTCGTGGTTCGGGCGCTACATTCTACATCCAGTCACTTTCGGTCGACTCTATTGCTGTTGCACTGATGGGCCGGCGGCCCTACCAATACCCCGGAAACGCACCTCCTATCATATACAACGTATCCGATCGCTCCGATTCGCCCGATATGGCCTTGACGCGATCGTCTGACTTGGTAAGTCTATCTCGTCCTGACTGACACCTTTAGGCTCGACTTCAGCTTTCCTCGTCGATGTGACGGGGTCGGCTGGCCTGCGGGATGTCTGGGATGATTCCTTGGCGGTATGGATGCCCTAGGTACGTTGCTCGTCGTGCCCTTGTGCCGTTCGTGCTGACTTGCCGCGTATCGAGTCGCCTCAATTCGCAACATGCGCCGCTCGTTGCGCCATCCAACATTCATTCCCATCATATCCAACGGTGTCGCCATCGTTTCGACGGTCCCAATCGTCTTTGGCGGGTCTCGAGCCTCTGCCTCGCCCATATGGCCTATTGGCTCGGTATCTCGACTCGACCAGTTTATCCCGTTGTTGTCGTCGTTCGTATCGTCTTCAGGACGTCTCTGGTTACTGTGGGGATCGCTTGGTGCAGCCGCTTCGTCTTCTGGGTTGTCTGGCTCAGCTCGTGCCCTCCTAGGCGAATCCTCTACAGTCCTCTGCTCTAACTGTCGTCCAACGCATTCTGACGCGTTCCACAGCTTCCTTGCTCTGTTTCTGGCGTCCTCGTCACGCCCCAACACTTCCGACGTGTGTGTCTGGTCACTGGTAGGCGCACCTTCGAAGCTCAACTCGAACCTTTAACAGGTCGTTGTAGCACGCCATTCGTATCGTCCCGTCAGAGTGGCGCATGGACGCGCGCGTCCTATGGTATATTCACAGCAAGAAGAATACGCGGGTACGACTTGATATTCCCTACGCGTTTAGATGCCTAATGCGCAACAGCGAGCGATTCGGCCCGAACGATACTCCGCTTTCTCCCTGACTTAGATCGACAACGTTGCGTCGCACCACTTGTCCCACCTTCCCGGTCTAGCAATTAACCTCGATGTGACCTCGAGGCACAGTTCTGACCAGCCGCAAAGCCCGCGGCAATGTGACCCTTTCGTATAAAGGATGCTGAATCGCGGCTGTTCCACTCCCATTCCTATCTGTCACTCCACGCAAGAATGCCTTACTACGACCCTTACTACAGCACTCCCAGGTCTCGGCGACCAAACCGGTCATGCATGTCAGTCGATACCCCTTTGTTCCTATACCTTCCACTGACCGTTCCGACAGCCCTATTCTCAACCAGCCTACTCTACGTGTGCCTCCACTGCAGGCAACATGAGCAATTCCACCTCTTTCATACATGTGCGATTTTTTCCTCCTATCTATATATGTTTTCAACGCTACGAACATCCAGCTTACGGCGACGTTGGCATCCACTTCTAGAGACTGATACGAGCATGATAGTCGAAAACAGCCAGCGAAATATTGTATAGATATAGATGCTTTACAAGACATGCGGCGATCCTTCAGAATCCTAGACCGCTAGGGTACTGGCAAGGAATGAGGAAGGTATTCAAAGCATCCAGAATCGTTTCCTCGGTGAGCCCAGGTCCCATGTAAAGTTCACCCGGAGTGTCACCAGTGAGCAGGGGGACACGGAAGGAAAGGTAGGCGGTAAGGCTCGGAAAATGCAACCGGTGAAACCGTGATTGATGGAAGAACGCGATATAAGGCGGATGCTTTGGAGAGGTCAACGAAGGAATGTTAAGAAGAGACACTTCGCTTACCAATGCAGCGTTGAGCAATGGCACTGTCGCCTGGGAGACACGTATCGCCGCACCATGGGTAGGTGAGCGAATGAGGAGCCGCGCTATAACGGATTAATGGATGTTAGCTGAGGTTCAAAAGAAAGAAAAGAAAAGAATCCCTGCGACAAGCGGGGGTGTCGGAAACGATTAACATGACTTCTGCGGGACCGACCGTGCCGAAGGTTGTAGCAGTCGTTCCCCAGGAGCGGGACGCAGTGGCATTGATAAGTGCAAAAAGTGGGTTGACGCTTTGAGAATATGTTAGATAGCTGAGGAGTAATGGAGTAGGCACTTACGTTTCGAGAATGTTTATGGCGGAGGTAGGAACGATGGAGAAGAATTGTGACATTTGCAACACGAGTGGGCGAGCGGGGAGTGCTGGAAGAGAAAAAAAAAATTGCACCAGTGGGGTTTAAATACCTGCAAAGATGAAAGAACCTACGGAGTCTTTGTTTTATCCGATCATGCAACGTCATGCTTGCAAAACGTGGTTGGGGGATGGAAAGGGAAGCAGCCTTTCAGAGCGCTTGAACACTTTCAACAGATCGTAGGTGAACGAACTGGCCATTGGTGCGCTCGTTATACCTATCACCGCATCAGCGATACCAGCGAACGAGCGGCGCATCTCAAATGCGGTCACGTGAGTGCCAGCACAAGTGCGCATTCGCAAAATAGTACAACCAAAGAGGGGGGGGGGGATCGTTTGATGATGATATAAAATAAATATAAGGTGTAGGCTCAACGCGCAATGGAACACTGCTTAGAACTTGCTCCTGCCACATTTGAAAATTATAGCACAAAGACTCTCGAAGGATAGTGGCACATTTTTAAAGAGTGAGATAGGTCATTCATGTAACACATAGTCTGGCTACTTTCATAATTCAATGCAGCTATGCGACCGACCCTTTGCTTGCACAAATTAAAACTCAGGAATGCAGATGTGATAGGGGGATGGCCACTGCAAATCTAAGTCTTGGTCACCACATGCACCATCCATAAATACATGTCCAGTTTCTTATTCAGAGGGCCAATGGGTAGCTCTCATTGTGATCGAGTTGGGTCACACAGCTAGGGACTTCCGCGGGAAATATTAAAGTATACAGAAAGCCTAGAGTGACCATGTCACCGGGACGCGCCTTTTTTACCATTAAGATTGGTCTGTATAAGGTTGCATTCTTTGGCGAAGCGTGTTCATCGCCAAATACTTTTCTGGGAGCGGTAGCTTCGTTGGGCAATACTATGTAAATGTGACCATGCCTGTTGCATCGAGAGGTTGCAAATGCTGCACCCCCAAACTGGCCAAACCCCGAACCTCCATCCATGCGCTACATTCAATTCAGGGCTGAAGGGCGACTAGAGGGGCAGCCTGTCTTCATGGGAGTTTTCTTCATGGCGTGCCAAGGTCTGCCCTTCCGCGAAAAAGGTCGCAACGACGGCGTCGGCGTGCCAGGGTCGGCCCTTCCGATACCGCCGCTGCAGAACCTCAGGACAACACCCCGAGCGCACTCTTGCATGAGAGCGCCCCTGACTCCGACGGACGCCAGAGCTGGGTGCCGTGCGTCCGGCATGACGACCGGCATGACGCGTGCTGCGAACGAACTCGCATACTGCATGCCTCCCATTCAGTCGTCTGCATGGAATGTTGGGCTTAGCAACCCGACAAGCGTGAACGGGATCCTGTCGACCCCCACCCATCACTGGGAGGGGATTGTCACTCTAGCGTTGCCAAAGTGGCGGCCAGAGGGTGGCACACGATCCGACTGCCTCGGATACCCCATCTTACGACGAGGCGCATGCCGCTAGAGAAGGAAGTGAAGAATCACCGTGCTGTTCGTTGCACGATATCCAGTGACCCGGATCAACGACCGGCATGGCGACCAGCATCGCGCGTCGAACAAAGACGGGCCCCACGCGCGGCCCATTCAGATCACTGGATGGGCTGTTGGGCCCAACAAGCGTGAAGGGAACGCCGTCGACGAACCCCTCCCATCATAGGGTGGGGACCATCACTCTAGCACGGCGCTAGAGTGGCGACCAGAGGGCAGCACGCGATCCGAGTGACTCGGATACCCCATCTGACGACGAAGCGCGTGCCACCAAAGAAGGAAAGAAAGAGTGGGTCGCAGCCGCATCAGCCGTTTTAAACTTCAACACGTGCCAAATAGATACAAATATTCGCACCCCATCATTGTGGGTGCTTACGTAACAACGGTGGCGTCAATGTGGAGAAGTAGATAGAGTTGGAAAAAACAAAGGCTTGTTGCCACTTAGATATAATGGGTCAGATAAATCACTGTTTTTATACTTCGTATTGTATCGAGTTGCAGTAGTGAGGCGGATGTCCGTGCGAAATACGGCGATCCAACCACCGCCCGTACGAAATAACGCCTCGCGACGACACCCTGAGGTGGTGACGGCATCGGCGTGCTCAAACGCGAGTCTTGGCTCCAAGTCGAAGCATGCGTACACGGCGAACCTTAGAACGTAAGAAAACAATGCGGTTTTCGCTTAACTTGTCGCCGTTGTTCTCTTGCCAATCTGGGAAGCGCACGGATTAATATCGGACCGTTGCAACGTATTCATCTTGCCGCCTCCCAACACCCCTGGAAATTTGAAGCGCGCCCACCTCAAGCGCCATGATCCTCCGCAGCTCCAACAGGCGCAAACGGCCCGAAACGCAGTTGACGGAACCGAGCGATTTCTTTGATGGGGAGCCCATGCAGGTTGACGGTACGTAGATTCAGTTGATCAGCATACAGGTTGCCCACGATGTTGCGCAGACCGTAGCGAACTGGCCGCCCCCAAGGAGTTCTGCAGCTTTTGCGGGGACCATATGGGCGATGGCACGCTTCAATGCGTAGACTGTCGAGGCTACATGTGCCAGCAGATCGATCCCCACGGTTCGGGTTGCGTCTCTGTGGAATATACGGGCGACAACGCGCCATTTCGTTGCGTGTTGTGCGAGCCCAGACATTGGAGAAGGTCGGACAACCCGCCAAAGGGCAAACAGGGCTGCCCACCGGTGAGCTAAACGCTGTTAGAATCCGGCCTCCTTCGTCTCACCCGATCCTATATAGTACATCTTTACTGGGTACGGGGGCAGAAAGCGGGCGAAATTGACGTGGCCCATGGTACTCATCACGCTCACCCTATCTACGCTTCCCGACACATACATCGAGCGGGCACTCCCTCTGGATTTCGAACACCACTACCTAGCGGCGCCGCGAAATGTGAGCATTTCATTCCTAACCCCTGAGACCTGGGCTCATTCGCGCGGCAGTTTTGCTCCATCAGCGCCTACTTGAAGGCAAACGGCGAAAAGAAGGCAACCACCCGAATGGCGAAAGGCGTCAACTTCATCAACCGTTCTGTGGAGTCCCGCGTTCCGTCGAACACGTTCATCGTCATAGACACACATTCCGACAACCAGAATGGCCTCTTGGTGGTCGGAGGGGGCGAGGGAAGTCCGCAATACAGCCTCACGTCCGACGTCATCGACGAGTTTGGCGGCAGGGCCCTCGCCGCGGTGATGAAGAAGGCGTCTGAGGCAGCACTGCAGGCTGAGCCGCCCCAAGAGAACGATTGGTACAGCGACTCGGCCTTCTCCAGAGGCGGGTGGAGGGGGTTGCTCCTCGCGACCTGTTCCCCAGTGATGCGCACGGACGCGTCCTTCAAGGACGTACAGGGTCTAGTGGAGAGGTACGTTACGCGCCGTCTCCGGCTTGTCTAGCGAGTTCAAGCCGTTGACGGGTCGAACAGCGACAGGTTCGACTTCGTCCTGGGGTTCGCGGGCGCGTCTACCCTCCCGACTCAGATCAGAGGTGCTTTGAGCCAGGTGATCGAGCGCATCGGCGTGGACAAGACGGCCGGCATTTGGGACACCATCATACGCGTCATTGGCCACGACCTCCTGCTGTTGGATGTCAACAGCGTGGTCGTCGTATTCAAGGAACGCGGTTCGAAGGAGGTCCACGCCCGGAAGATAGGAAAACATAGCCCGCCGCTCCGACCCTGGGGGGTCAAATTCCACGCTTGTGGGAAGCTGGGCTGTAGATCAGAGGGATTCTTCGTCCAAAGCAAAGAGTACGACGTTCGAATGACGTGCAGGTTCTGTGGCTGGGTGTCTGCCTGGGTGAAGGAGAAGGACTGGAAGGACATCCTTTTCAGAGTGGATAGAACCTTGCCGAACGTATTCTGGCACACGTATCCTACGTCCCATTCTCTGCAGCAGCTGTTCGTGGAGGTCACGCAGAGGAAGGAAGCGGAGGGCTCGAGTACGAAACGTCTATAGGATAGGCCGCATGCCCCAGCAGTCGTTGCACTTAATAAATACGCGGGAAAGCTTAATAGGCCCCTTGAGGTTGAAACGGCACGGCAGTGCTTCTCCCCCTCGAAACCTGCTGGCCATGGGGTCCCTAAATGTTCTCGGCGCCTGCTGTTCATACGTCGCGTTTAGAACCAAAGTTGGTATTTCCGCAGACGAAACGCACGCGGGGCATGCGAACAAGCGCGCCGAGAAAATGACCTTTTCATTCCTACGAGTTCGTCCGACATAGGAACAATGGGGGCGGAGCTGTCCAAATCGGGGGTCAGAGAAAACCTGTACAAACACACACAATGGAGTATATATATCATTGTTCGAGCATCGAAATTCCCCTGCGCAAACATGCCGAGCGATCACAAACACCGCAAATCACCCATCGGGGCCTTTCAGATCCCATCTAGAGGGGAGGCCATCACGACGGAGGCATGGAACGCCAGAGAGCCGGACGCAGTTTGGTACGGCCTGCCTGTCGAGGGACGATACGATCTCCCGGACGGGAGAACGTACTCCCGATGCCATGTCGAGGTATTCAATCGACAGAACCAAAGTTTGGGGTACGTCCCTCTCCCCCACCGCTATGCGGCCGCATGGGTGCAACTCTGCTATTCTGTCGTCTATTGGATGTCGATGTGGAAGGCATGGGTAGGGGAGCTTGGAGGGGAGCCTCGCGTTCCGCAGCAGCCAGATGACCTCGTCCGGGTTTGCATCGACAACTCGTCGACTCGCTTTTTGAAGTACCACCTCATTCGGCGCCTCATCGTCGACGAACTGTTGCACCACCCAATGTCGCCGCAGGAGGACGACGAGCTTGACATCTTTGACGAATATTTAATTCGCGATCGGTTCGACTGGCTTTGGACTGGGGTCGACGAAATTCCGGCTAGGCAGGTGGACTACCTTTCCTTGGACCCAGTGCACGAGACGAACCGAGCAGCGTTCTGTAAGGCCTTCGATTCGCCATCATACTCGAACCTCGCGGGCTAACGAAAAACTGCGTAGCTTGGAAGAATCCCAAGCTTTTGGTGCCGGAGCAAATGATCGTACCCCCAGCGACGCCCACGCAAACTTGGGTCTCGGGACAGATTAACCACTTCGACTTTCAGGCCTACTTCGCGGCGCAATTCCCTGCCCTTGCCAGCTTCTACCGAAGCGAGAAGCGCAACCGTCGCAACCTCGACGCACCGTATGACCCCGACGCTCAAGAACTTCCTGCACGTTGGCATGAGGGACAGGAGCCTGCAGTGCGTTTCCTCACCGAGGAGGAAGACAAGCTCTTCATGAGCGCAGTGTGAGGCTTCCGCTGCGATAACTGACGTACCCGTCTGACCTGTGTTCCCAGAGGAACTGGCACCGGGTAGGCTGAAGACGACGTCACCGAGTTGTCTTTCATGAGCTAAAGCCTTTTCTTTCTGACAGTGCGAACAATCCGCCCGCTCAGCCTTCGTCTGTTCGAAAACGACGAAGAGCCGGCAAGTCGTAAGTCCACGTGAGATTATGCACGGCTTCTACTGAGCTCAGCGTGAAAGCAGCCCGGCGGCAGGGCCATCTTCGGCTGCGAAACAGCAGGAGTCCGGACCATCGTAAGTGCGGGATACTTTGTGTGCTTTTGCTCAGGCAAACCTGGCTTCAGGGAGCCAGAACATGGCGATGACATTGCAATCGACTGCCCCGAAACTCGCGCAATCGTGCAATCTTTTGTGCAGATCATAGGTGGCATCAGTCTGGCACAGGCGCACGAACACCTCGAGCAGCTGCTTGGCAGTCGATACAAAGCAAACGTCTGGGGAAAACTCCTAGACAATGTAGGTTGCGAGCCAGGGGGGGAGCCACTCCTGACCGTCGACGAAGCCTTCCGATTTTACGGACCGCAAGATTTGGGCACCGGTAGGAATACTGCCCAGGAAAACCCGAGCACTCTCCGCAAAGTTAGGACCGTCTTTTACTGACTCCTGTACCGCCGTCCGCGTCGTTACATACGCTTTTTTTCGTCGCCTCATGTAACCATCGCTCTTAATAATGAATGGCTTTTGTGCCCCGCTTGTGATGAAGTTTTATTGCTGCAATCCTTCGCTGAGCCGGGCATGTTACGGCGCAGGTAAATGCTTCGAAGGCAACCAAACACAAGCGAACGTTTCTCCATCAATCTGTGCATTCCTTGCCCGGGCATCCTCCGCCAAAAACCGAAGGCCATTGTTCCCTTAGGACGTTAGCCGAACACGTGTTCGGCCCAAACTGCCGATTACCATCCGTCCATCCGTCCGTCCGTCCGTCCATCCATCCATCCGTTTCATTCATTTTCATTTTCGTTCCTCCCAGAGCTTGTCATCATCATCTATCCATCCATGCCAAAGGACGCAGCCAAGCACAAGATCACCATCAGGATCCCCCCTCGGCCCTACGAAACGGGGAGAAGTGCAGAAGCGTCAGGAAGCCCAGCGACGGAAGTGCGAAACGCGGGCGACGCGTCCTCGCCCAGCAACATGAACGTCGACGGTGAGCTTTCCATGCAGGAGTGCGCTGCGGACTCGAGCTAAGCCATGCTTTTCAGAGCCAGTTCCTCGGCATCCATCGTCCCAGGCGGAGAAACCCCTCGTCGTCAACAAGGAATACTGCTGCCTCTGCGCTGACATCATGCGAACGAAGAACATTTGCAACGACTGCGGGGCGTACGTCTGCGAACAGACCGTGAAGTTCGGCAGCGGTTGCATCGAGTTAGGGACGGCGCCACCCAAAAGCGAGTTCTTTTGCCTCCCTTGCGACGCAAAGAAGTGGCGTAGGCAGGCCGACTCCGAGCGAAAAGAGCTCCCTGTGAGTGACTCCGTTCATGCTGAACGAACACAGCCATTGAATGAGGTGCGACAGTATCGATTCGTGGGATACGGCGGCAGAAAGCGAGCGAAGCTGACATGGCCGCTCGTGCTCGTCAACATGACGCTTTCCGCGAGCTTGGAGAGCTACATCATGGATGCGCTCAAAGTGGACTTCAAGCACCAATACCTCCTATCGCTGGAGAATGTAAGTGGTCCAACGGCTTCGCCCGCACGCTGCTGAACGCACGACGGCACCCAGCTGCAACTCATTGACGTGTCCCTCAAATCAAACGGACAGCGCGAGGCGTTGAAAGCCATGACTCCGGCAGCAAAGTTCGTTGCACGATCGATTCGGTCTGGGGTGCCCGCGAACTGCTTCACGGTGATCGATACCCATTCGGATACCCACACGGGAGAGTTACAGTGGGCTGGCGGACTGAGGGGAGTGGAAACGGCTCCAGCGAGCGAAGTGCTCAGTAAATTTTGCGGGAAAGATTTCCTGCGATCAATGAAGGCCGCCTCCAATGCAGCCCGCGGGTTCGAACGTCCCAAGAATCCGGGCTGGTATAGTGACTCGCCGTTTTTCCGAGGGGGTTGGAGGGGACTATTCGTGGCATCCTGCGCTCCAGCAGTGCGCGTCAGACGGGGCTTCGATTGCCTCAAGCACTTGGTTGTCAGGTAAGTTTGCCACGCCTCCCCGCAACTCTTTAACCCCGCGTAGCCCTAACAGCGATCATAGCGACGAATTCGACTTCGTGGTGGCGTTCGCTGGCTCGTCGACGATCTCTAACTATGTCAAGGCTGCAATCAGCCATGCAATTGAGGCGATTGGCGTCGACAAAACGGATGACATCTGGCAGACGATCGCGCGGGTTATGGGGAGGGACATCAGCCTCTTGCATACTAACAACGTGGTGGTGATATACAGGGAACGTTGCGAAGGGGTGAAGTGCAGACAGATCGGACTGCACTGTCCGCCTCTGAGAGCTTGGGGCTTCGAGTTTACTGCATGCGCGACGAACGAATGCAGGCCGTCTCCATACGATTTTATCATCAGGGACAACGACGTTGGGGTACGAATGACCTGCCGGCTGTGCAATTGGCAGTCTGCCTCGTTGAAGCTCCGTGATGTCGAAGGGCTGCTTTTCAGACTGAGCAGCACTGTGCCCGACGTTTTTTGGCATGAATATCCGCCGTCTACAGGCCTAGAGAGCATTTTCGTCACTACTACACAGAAGAAACGAGCACTCGTGTAAATTATTAATTTTCTCCCCGGCGTGTTCCCTCGTCCAAAGCACCTGCGGTTGCGAATACTGACAGGAAAATCTAGGCTGAAAAACCCTCGTTGCCAGAGGGACTAACTAACTTGCAAAACGTTAGACGGTGACCCATTGCCTGCATATCCTTC
This sequence comes from Baorangia bicolor, assembly GCA_038093395.1. Classification (NCBI taxonomy): domain Eukaryota; kingdom Fungi; phylum Basidiomycota; class Agaricomycetes; order Boletales; family Boletaceae; genus Baorangia; species Baorangia bicolor. The sequence continues at coordinate 16,181 of JBBPSC010000503.1, forward strand.
GATTGGGGTACTGCTCCGTGAACTCGATGAAGTCGTGCAGGCCGCTATCCTCAAGCAGTACCTTGCTGCCCTTGCTGGGCATGGTGTTTCCTATGTCGACAGCATTCGTGCCTTATGTACCAAATGAGCCCTTCATCGAGCAGATTGGGCTACCGCACGGTATTGTGAAACGACTCCAAGAGTATGCTACCCGCCTCATGAGGTGTGCTGAGAAGAGTAAACAGGCTGAAGTTATTGGTGTAATAGATTTTCAGATGGGGATCCACAGCGAGAAGGAAAATCGTTCATGGGCAAAAATTGCAAAGTTGTCGAAGAACTGTACTCTTATTACTACAGTATATTATCTCCTGCACAAAAACCTCGCGTTTGCTTAACACTCAGTACTGCTCCTAAGCCAGGTACTTAGCCGCAATCGCGAAGCCAGCCTTAAGACCCTGTCAGGCGGAATAGCAAGCGGCCTAGAATATCTAACTACGGTGCACCGACTCTCTAAGTATAGAAACTGCTGCGAATGCTCAAATCAAGGTACCGAAGCAGACGTTCAATGATTATCCGTAGACAATGAACCTCGCAGCCTCCTTGCATTCACCTCAGCATCAGTCGCCCGCTTTTGGAACGAGCCCGATTTTATGCGGAGGTTGAAACGTGAGAAAACGTCGCGCATGAATGTGCATTGTGTGGACCGCCATTAAAGAATCTCTCTCACTGCCGCCTCAACGCTGTACGCTGTAGCATCATGCCGCCCAAGGCGAAATCCAGAGCCGCCATCATCACCGCCGTGGGCGCCAGCCTGAGCAAGGCTGAACCTTCGGACGCGATCCGAAACCCAGCCCTTGACATCATCGATGCCATGGACCTGGACGAAGGTACCCCGTTTGCTACATTGCTTCCGCTCCCGATCCGGTAGTTGACCACTAACGCTCAACTTTTCAGATCACCCGGCAGAACGCCGTAACCTTCCGACCATCGTGACACTCTTGGTTCCGGACGCCAAATATTGTAACTTCTGCGGCCATGAGGCCCCC
>JBBPSC010000504.1:0-17189 GCA_038093395.1 Baorangia bicolor
CTTGAAATTGGGGGGCTGACTGTGTTCCGGGTCACCCCTGTTGCTCTTGAGCGTGAGCGGCGGGAATTGAATCTTGACGGCAGGAGTAAAGTCGGTGTCCAAACGCCATGATAACGACGGTCGTCCTTGACGATTCTCCGAAGGAAGGCGGGACAGGGCACGATGTAACAACGAAGCGATGTTGAGACCTACTTTGACCACACCGACGTTCTGTTCCAGACGTAGTTGAGTGATGAATGGATTGGGACGAAGTTTGAGATCGCGCTCGTATTGCCCAGCTTCTTGGGAATCCTCGATGGCGGCAATTTTCTTTCCAGTCTTGCTCCACTTGATAGTGGGGGGCGCTGGGGCACACCGCTGGCATTGGTGCAGATCCTCAGGCATGTCGGCTGTCTGCCAAGTATGTAAATTGTCGTCGACGTGCCGTATACGTTCGAGCAACCAAGCCAATGACCTGAACGTCGCGCGCTCATTGAGCTTGTCGACTTCCCTCCATTCCTGACGCGGCCACTCGGGGCCAGCATCATCGGGAAGAGGTACTGTGCAAGACAACAAAGCGACGGCTCTGGCACAGGCGTCTGTGTCGACACCCACTTCCAGCGAAGCCCGAGGAACGGCGAAATGTGCCCCAGTGAGTTGGGAAGACTACAAAATAGATGAACCCTAGCGTAAGATGAATAAAAATTGTGTAAGCTTACCCGGAGCGACACTTTGTCTGAAGACACCCATAACACGGGTATGTGGCATGTGACCGATCGATCGCCCTGAACATCCGACTGTCTCCACGAACCAGCGAGTTTGCAGACAATCGGCCGGAACTCGCCATAGTCGTATCTTCGGATAGTGGTGGTGAAAACGAATGCGTCGTCTTTGGGGTCACCACACCGCGTGGGGTCGAGCATCATGAACAACGGGGGAAGTTCACTGTGTTCGGGAGTAGGTTCACGCTTATGAAGAGCGCCGCAGGCTGTACCACACTTGTCCAGGAGAGCATACGTCCCAGAGATGTCACGATCGAGTAAGGACACCTTGTCTGCCGGCACAGAGATATTCAGATGCGAATGGACGCGAGCCTCCCTGAATTCATCACCCGACAAGCCAAGCCGGGACCCCCAGGAAGGCACAAGCGTCTCGCTTCCAGTCACATTCACGGTAATCTCGCTGTTGCAGGGCAAAGCGAACTGCCACTGACCTTGCAATAGGCCACCCTGGCATCTGAATCTAGCAACAGGGAGTTGTAGGAGACGACGGATATCTGCATTCGCTGGTTCGCTCTCGAGAGGAATCGCATACAGTCGCCATTCCGTCTGCTTGGGGTCGAGGTACAACTCGAAAGAAGCTGATGTGGACTGGTAAACAACAGACCAGACTTCTTGTCTCTTGAGTTCGACGAAACGCAGCTCCGAGCTTGTGGCCCGAACGACCGCAGAACGCCAACTAACCCAACGCTTCTCGGGTATAGTTACGTTGGAAGCGGATCTTAGATTGTCAAGGAGCTCTGCGGTGGTATCGGTGACCGACAAGCACATAGGAAGGACGGATTTGAGCTCCCTGACGAAAGTCCCGGGAGGAATACGTGCGACTGTCTGGACATCGAGTGGTTCGAAGTTGTGTTCGGGACGTCCAGCGCACTTCTTGCAGGAAGATGAACCACAGTCCTGACAGCGAAGTAGCTCCCTTGTCGTGATATCCTTGCGACCCTCGCAGAGGCAGAGCCGTACACTTCGGGTCGCGTGCTCGAGAACATCCTTCACTGAGTCCATCTTCACCTTGGATAGGTCCAACGGTTGTTCGGCCAACTGCTCAAGGCCAGAAATGCGGTCTTCCACAGAGGATTTTGGTGTGGAATCGACCTCCATAGTATCCTCGTCTCCTACTTGAGATTCGACTTCGAGCTTCTTCATCTCATAAGTCTCTTTATCATCTCCAGCCTTCAAAAGCTCCTTGCCGATAACCAATGCAGCAAGTATACAAGACCCCACGACTGTTGAAGACATGGCGTTACCAGCGAGATCGGCGAGTTCATCCTGGCTTTCTCGTGTAAGAAGCAGCTTGTCCACTGGAAGACCCTGCATAGCTAATGCTTCGACTCCGACCATGGGTCCACCACGATTGGTGATATAGGGGATCATAGATGGCGTAAGACATGGACATATACCCGACTTGCTTGAGCCGGTAGAGCGATCGACGTTTTGCGAGAGATTCCAAACAAGCCTGAGGTGGGTGTTAGCGTGGACTACACTACTAACGTTATGTGAGCTATTCACTCACGTTTTGTAGGATGGATCGACGCCAATTTTGGCAGAACGAAGGAGACTGATGTCCATCAAATCCCAAACACGTTCGACTTGTCGTACTCCCCAATCTTGCCAAGCGAAGTCAGGCAAACGACAAGCACCACCTTACATTCACGAAGTTGAGGCGATGGATCGCAGACCAATGCAAGAAGCTCACCTTCCTCCCAGTTAGTCAGGGGACGTTTCGGACCTAGAAACTCCTCGAGCCTGGCACGCGCATGTCTAGATTCACACCTATTCCAGTCAGTTCGTCCAGCGCGCGACTCCGACACACCCCCACTATCTTGAACAAGCTTCTCTCTAGCTTGGTGAATACGCACGTCATCTGACGGGAGAAGGAATGCATCCAAGGTCGACGAAGCAGGGCGCTTCAGTTTCTTTGTTACCCAATCCTTCCAGTCAGCTGGTAAGCGGGACGACCGCTTGTCGACAGCGAGCAAATAAACACGGGTGCGAGTGTGTGGAATATAGAATTGTTTCGTGTCCAATCGCATGAACTCGGCACTGTAATTATGGCGCCCGAAGTATTCCTTGACCTTCTCCCATGGCGCAGAGCAGACGTTCTCCAGAATTACGAGAGGTGGTCGATGGTTGGCGACCCAAGACATCATGCCGTGGAACGTTCGTCCTGACTCTCCTCCTCCGTCGATTCCTTTTTTCTCGTTATTGAGATTGGAATAGTCGACGCAAGACGTGCCCGCGACAAGCAAATCCACATCACCAGGGACAGGGGCCAATGCACCGTATGCAGTCGTACTGTAGAACGATGTCAAAATCCTGCCAAGGTGTTGACAAGAGCACATACGCTTCAGGATCTCCAAGTTCGCACACGTCGCGGAACAATAGAGGTGGTTTGAAATTGCGCTCGATGTACGCCTGCTTGAATGGCTCTATCTCGCAAGAAAACACGTGTTCAAACTCCAACGGGAGGTCATACAGCTCCTGGATGGATTGGCATATCAGTTCCAGAGCGAGAAGAGGAGACTCTGTGCCGGAACACATGGTGGCGATGCGAAGCTTTCTGCCTCTAACACGTTCTGCGACACCCTTGATCTGAGGAATGTGGGAGACGAGGTCAGAAAACATGGTGGCTATGTGGTGAAGAGGTGGGAGATTGGAAGATTCTATCTTGCCGTCTGTCTTGGAATACTGTGCTGGGCTGTCATCTTCGTCAGAGACCTCGGGTTCTGCATCGTCCTCGTCCTCCTCTGCGCTGGATTCGTCGTCAATTTTCTTCGCCGACTTGCCTGCTTTCTTGGCCACGGATTTTGCAGGCTTTTCCCCTCCACCAAAAAACGAAGTGAGGGACTTTTGCTTTTTGGTGAGCGATGTTGCCTTGGGGGCCATGATAGAGTACAGTTAGTGGATAATGTTGGCAAGTGGGACTGCCAAACGCGTCCCGATCGCGTCTTTTATTCGAGTCACGTTCGCGCTTTGTCACGCCATTTCTAATAGGTCACGCCATTTTTACTCCCGTGCTTAGAAATCACACCACGTCCCGAGTAAAAATCAGGTTTATTCCATGGAATGTATCGAATGTACATGCACCATTACAAATCTAGGGGAAAGGTCGAAGAATCAAAACTCCAAATTAATCGACTGCTCATTCCCAGTACCGTGGAACTTTGCTATCGCTCTCTCCACCAACCTCCAAAAAGTCTGACGGACGCTCGCGTTTCAAATTTCGCCGTCTATTGTTCAGCGGTAATCGCTGATATGCTGAATCCTGACCAGCAGGTTGTTGGTTCGTAAACGAGGCTGGCCACTGTGTGTCTGTTTGCTGGTACCCCGGCATGCCATAGCCCACCACACCAGCAGCGCTCTGCATTTGTTGTTGCTGCTGCTGCTGTTGTTGTTGCTGTTGCTGAAGGGTAGTTGCGACCGCAAGTGTCGCTGCGAGGGCCTGTGCTTGTTGGAGCTGCATCTGAAGTTGGTGATATTTCATCTCCGAAGAATGTCGTACATGGTCCGGTAATGAGGGATTTTGCATCATTATGGATAACTGGTTGATCTGAGCCTGAAGCTGAGGAATGCTGTCGACTATCATTTGGGACACGTCCATGCCGGCCTGTTGATCAGAATAGAAGTCATCGATAGCAGAACCATCCCCTTGAGGTGTCTGTGGGAGGTTGTTAGCATCACAATCTCGAATAGCAGCATGAATACTGAATACCTGTTCACCAACTAGCGCGCTGGTATTCGTCACACCTTCCTCATCAATCTCCTTTCTGCTCTGCTCGATCACCTTATCAATGTGATCTGCAACCTTTGTTCGCATTGGTTTATCCATGATCAACTTGTCAAGAGACGGGATCTTCTTGCCACACTTTGGACAACCAAAGTCTCGCTCAAGAAGATGAGTCTGGATACATTCCTCGCAATACGTGGTTTCACAACACGGTGTTTTCACCGCATCACGGAAAAGTCTGTTGTCTATCGGACACGCAAGTGTAGGGTCTGTCGGAGGTCGTTCTCGAACGTCTGCTACGGAGAGGCCTTTTGACCGAGATACCTGCTTTTGCCACGATACTCTACTAGAGTGAGTGGCTGCCTCTTAACAGTGAGATACAGCGACTTACGAATCGGGTTGAGCGACGACATAGCCTCCCTCGGGGGTGACCATTACGCCCTGGGCAATCTCACCCTTGTTAGGATTCTCCACCGCCTTGAGGAAACTACGTGGGATACCCGTAGTTCGCTTGATGCGAGGTTTGTTGTCGAACTCGCGATCGCTATTCGTTGGACAATCTTGGATCCAATGCCCTGGAAGAGCATGAACCAACATTTGACATGACAAAACCACGACAACTCACCTTTCTGACCACAACGGTAACACACATACGATGGTGGTAAAGGACGATCGGGAGCATGAGACTGATGTGGATTGAAGGGCTTGCCACCGCGCCCGAAAGACGTTCCTCGAGGATTGTTATATATTCGAACAGCACTGTTTCGATCAAGGGGTAAAACAGAAACCATGTTATGAGACTTCATTGTACTACACAAAGGAGAAGAACCGCGTAAACGAGACACCAACTGAGACATCTTTTCCTGGGTTTCCTCCCAGTTGGCCGTCTGGGCCTGAAACATGGCTGCCATTGCAGCAGCTTCGTCATCCTTTGTGACCGAGTTCTTTGGAATGGTGACTGTGGTACTTGACTGGGGGGAATGTAAGACTCGCCGATTGGCGAGTGGTGCGTTCATTGTAGAACAACTACGTACAAGGGCTGAAGCTTTGGAAGACGTGGGTTCTTCTTTCACGTCGAAGCGTTTCGACATGGCACCCTTATGCCATGCACTACTACCACCTGGTCTCTGAAGGGACTCAGAAATTGGAACGGATGCACTTCCATTGGCGCCAGCAATGTACATGGCTGCTTTGCCCTTTCCCGGACGCTGAGAGGGCATACGCTTTACAACAACAGAGGATGACCTAGGAATGACTTGGGTGTCATCCTTGTATTCTGCATGAGCAATTGGTGTTAAAATTTGAACACCAATGGTGCAGGAGTGGACGTACCCTGATTGGTGGACGTATCATAGACATAAAGATCAAAGTCATTGGCCTTACCGAGGTTATTAGCAAGGATGATTTCTTTTTTCAAGTCAAACACAGAGATCGCAGTGCCGTCAAAAGTCACCCGAGACTCGTCCCTCTGAGATTTAAATTTGTAGAACACAGAAGAGGCCATGGGTCACAGGAAACTTGCTGGGTGCACGACGCAACGAAGGTTGTAAATGAACGAATATATAGTACGTCCTAGGTCGTCGTCGTCGTTGGAGTTAATGTGGCAACTTGTAAGCAACTTGGCAATTTCCGGCGCAACCCTTACGAGAGGCGCTTGAAAGCCATTCCAAGCTCAGCGACGCTGGCTAAGCGATTTACAATTTAAAAACCTGCTAAACCGAGGAATCGTCTCACTCTCTAGACGCGACCTCTGCAAAAATGTCGCAGTCGTATGGCAGCACCAACAACGAGTTGCGGCAGCGCAGCGTCGAAGCACGGTCAGCTCCTGCTCTTACGACCACCACTGATGAAGGCCGCAAAACCGACCAGCTCTTGGACCAACACCAAACGTGAGTCTACCATGTCTAGACGTGACTTATGCTCAACACCATGCTCTTCAGATACGAGTTTGGTGGCCCATGGGGTGTCACGGCGATGATGATTGGTTTCCCCATACTCATGTATTACCTCTGGATATGCCTTTGGTTCTATGACGGGAAACTTGTTACGCCTACTTCTGTGGATGACTTTGTTCCTTTCCTTCACCGCATGTGGGCTCATGTTCGCGATGTGAGTGCTTCGCGAGTCTCGGATACCGTTTGGCATTGATGATCCATACCCAGGATGCTAGTCCCAATGCCTATGCCTGGAAGGTTTACACTGGTCTCATCGTCTATCAACTCTTCCTTGCTTGGGTTGTGCCAGGTTACCAGCAGGAGGGACTTCCGGTCCCTTCCCTCGGTTACAAGACACTGATGTACAACTGCAATGCCCTCTGGTCCATCTATATCACAATGATCACTGCTGCCATGCTCCACTACTATAACATTTTCCGGCTCACAGAAATCATTGACAACTACGGACACATCATGTCAGTCGCGATCATCTACGGTTTCGCAGTCTCTTTTGGGATGTATTTCCTCGCCGTCGCAACTGGTAACCAAATTCGCATGTCCGGCAATTTCATCTACGACGTCTTTATGGGTGCTTGCTTGAACCCTCGCATTGGCCCTATTGACCTCAAGATGTGGGCAGAGGTTCGCATTCCTTGGGTCATTGTCTTCTTTTTGGCGGTCTCTGGTGGTTGCCACCAGTATGAACACTATGGATATGTTACGCCTGTAAGTCTTGGCTCGTTTGGTGATATTCGCTGCTTACCTAGTTTGGCTAGAACATGGCCTTCATGATTCTGGCTACCTGGCTCTATCTCAATGCTTGGTGCGTATTATCAATTTTGTTGGTGGCCTTTCTCAATAAACACGTACACAGTGGAAAAGGAGAGGAATGTATTCCCCAAACATGGGATATGTACCACGAGAAGTGGGGTTTCATGGTCATTTTCTGGAATTTCGCCGGTGTCCCATTCGTGCGCTCTAGTCCTTTACATGTGGATCCAAGTGCTAACCCTTATCTTAGACATACGTATACTCGGTAGTTTACATGGCCTCACATGACCCCTCCAAGTACCAGTTCTCTACCCCGACTTACGTCTTGCTGTTCACTACGCTCCTCACTGCATACTACATGTAAGATTTCCACTCACCTGCGTAGATGCACTTGTTCTAACTATGCAATTTTATAGCTGGGATACTTCAATGTCACAAAAGAGCCGCTTCAAAATGCAGACTCAGGGTATTACCAAGTTCCGCAACACCTTCCCTCAGCTTCCCTGGGGCACCCTGAAGAACCCAGAGTTCATCCAAACTGCCCATGGGTAAGCTGACCAGTTATCCTTGCTTAATATGTCGTCTAAGGTAGTACACAGTAATCGCCTTCTGATTAGTGGTTGGTGGAGGTACTCTCGCAAACCTGTATGTCTTCGGTTGCGCATTACCTCGCATGAGCATATTTTGACGCCCTTCTAGAACTACGTCGCCGACTGGGTCATGGCCTTCTCTTGGGGTGTGATCATCGGTGGGGCAACCGTTATTCCGTATTTCTATTCTGTCTTCTTCATCACGGTTCTCATCCATCGCTGTGGCCGTGACTTCGAACGCTGCTCCATCAAGTATGGGAAAGACTGGGAACGTTACTGTTCCATTGTGAAGTACAAGTTTATCCCGGGCATCTACTAGAATTAAAATAATACCATCTCCATGATACCCTTTGGTTTAATATACATTGCTTTGGAGAAATCTAATCCTCGTATTCATGATAACGTGTCATGTTACACGCCAATGTCGTGCCGAAGTTGTTTCCAGTGCCGAGTTCTCACCAACGTCTCATTGGAACAACTTCCCTCGACTTGCTCACCCCAGCAAACACAAGTTTCGTCCGTTTCCCGGTTTCATCGCTTCTCCATCACTCGTGCGCGCGCATCTTCGTACACGATGGAGAGCAACAAAGACGAAGCTCTCAAATGCCTGAGAATCGCTCAGAAACACAGGGACGCAGGCAACTTTCCCTCCGCGCGGAAATTCTGCCAAAAATCGCTTTCTCTCTTCGCGACGCCGGAAGCAGAGATGCTCAAAGAGTCCATTGAATCTGCTGCTGCTGCAGCGGAGTCGGCTGGTCCGTCTTCCAGCACGGGTACAAGCAATAGGAATGCGGCAACTGGGACATCGTCATCAACGGAGACGCATCCTTCGGCTGCTGGGGCCAAACGCCGGGGCGATGCGAAGGCGGAGGGGACGGCGGGAGGTATGAACGGGGACAAGAGGGAGTATACGGCCGAACAACTGAACGTCGTGAAGCGGGTCCGGACGTGCAAATCTACGGATTACTATGAGATCTTGGGCGTCAAGAAGGACTGCGAAGAGGCTGATATTAAGAAGGCTTATCGAAAGGTATACGTGTCGCTAATCAGCAGAGGAATGGGTTATTAAGGTGGACTTTTGATAGCTCGCGCTTGCTCTTCATCCTGACAAGAACGGGGCGCCGGGGGCCGATGAGGCTTTCAAAAGTGGGTCACTCAAGAGTGGTTTCTCTCCGCCGTGCATTTCAGCTGATCCAACTGACAGTGGTTTCGAAGGCGTTCCAAGTCGTATCAGGTACGTATTTCGTGACTTCTATCTGTTCACGTCTCGACCCGACTCTCAGATCCACAAAAGCGAGCGGCGTTCGACCAACACGGCTCTGACCCAGAATCACGATCCAGCGGCATGTCATCATCTGGTTTCTCGCCCGGCTTCTCGTCTTCACCGTTCGCTGGTGGCTTTGAGGGTGAAATGTCCCCCGAAGACCTGTTCAACATGTTCTTTGGTGGTGGGATGGGGATGAATGGCGGTGCTTTCGGGGCCGGCCCGTTCGGGGGACCCATGTTCACTGCGAGCTTTGGGCCTGGCGGATTCCGGACGACGCGCGTACATGCGAACAGACGTCCACAAGGAGCTGCACAGGGCGAAGCACCCCAGGCACGGTCGATACTTACGCAACTTCTCCCTCTCATCATCCTTTTCGCGTTCTCCTTCCTGTCCATGCTCCCGGACCTCTTTGCGACGCCTCCTGTTCCGGATCCTCGGTTTCAATTCACGAAAACATCGAGATTTGATCTCGAGCGGCAGACGGATAACCTGCACATAAATTACTTTGTCAATTCGCGCGATTTTTATGCACACCCGAAGATCGCTGCTGATCTTGCAGCGGGCCAGTACCGCCGAGGATCTACTCTCTCTCGCTTTGAATCCAGCATCGAACAAGTGTATACGCAAAATCTGTACACACAATGTCAACGAGACGTCAACAAGCGGGAGAGACGGAAGGAAGCGGAAATTGGATACTTTGGTGTCGGGACGGATTGGGAGAAAGTGAAGAGTATCCAGGCAGAGACGTTTGCCAGCTGCGAGGAACTCAAGAGACTTGGGTTGCTCAAGTAATGTGTTTATTCATTTCATTGGAACGTTGTTTAATGTTGGCTCGGACTGAGGGAGCACCGTAGATTATGTTCATTCTCATCTATGAGTACTACAGATCAACTGGCGCGTTAGACATGATCTACCTATGCCTTATTTATACCCTGCTCATAACTCGTCACCTTAGGGAGGTCGGTTTGCAGTCACTGCTATACGGGAAGCGAATACAAAACTTGAGCAGCCCTGTACGGCAGTTGCCAAGCTTGACCACATGCTTCAACGCCACAAGAATGCAACTGGGTGAGACAATGAACCGTATATTCTAGTGGGATGAGTTTATACAACTGCGGTGGTGTAAGAAGCCAACTCGTTTCTCGAGCAGCAAGGCTACGGCCCAGCGAACGGCAACTATTGTGCTGCTTGACTCTGTGCTCTCTCCCGCTCGAGTTTTAGGTAGTACTCCTCACGGCGTTGCACTGTGGAGATTGAGTTTAGGTTATCATACGCATGTGCGTGGTCATACCGTCTTTGAGATGGGAGCCATACCTTGTTCCGAATGTGAGACAGAAAAAAAAAGGATAGACAAGTGAACGCACCAGAACACGTAGCCTGAGCCGATACCGAGGCCCAAGGCGAGGGCAATATCGCGCCAGAGGCTCTTTCTGAGTTTTCCGGTGATGGGTGCGATGGGCATTGTTGACGAGAATAAGTATTGGATGCGGTACAAGTCGGAGCGGTGTGTGTGGTGTGTGGTGTGACCAAACAAGGGCACAACAAATCGCAGCAGGAGGGGGCGCTGGCAGACGAGGTTCCGCTAGGTCGACTCTTTGACTGCTAAAAACATCAGAACGTATACACAGACACCGCTCACGACATCGCGCACAGACCCATTCAAACCCCTCATCATGGACATCGATCCCTCAGGTTCGGGTGGCTGGCGTTTTGCCCAGTGTTTTGGCGACAAGGGCGAGGTCGAGGACATCACCGAAGGTATGTCGTTCTCGCCCTCTGCTCTGATCGCTCATCCTCCTTCCCCGATTAGCCGACATCATATCCACCGTCGAGTTCGACTCCACCGGGAACTACCTTGCAACGGGGGACAAGGGTGGCCGTGTCGTCCTCTTCGAGCGGAACGAGTCGGTGAGTAGCCTTCCTTGATACCTTTCACGGCTGATTCCCTCCGATTACCATTCCACTCCACCCTCCACCACATCGACGAACGCCCGTGCAGAAAAAAGGCTGTGAATACAAGTTCTATACTGAATTTCAATCACACGAACCAGAATTCGACTACCTCAAGTCACTAGAAATCGAGGAAAAGATCAACAAGATCAAATGGTGCAAACGGCAAAACACTGCTCATTTCCTGCTGTCTACCAACGGTGTGCTCCTTCTCTTCTCCTATTGTCGCTGCCAGTTTAGTTTTCTCGGCTGCCCTAGACAAAACAATCAAACTCTGGAAAGTATTTGAAAAGTCGCTGCGAGTCGTTTCAGAATCGAATCATTATGAAGGCCAGCGACCCATTACACCACCCAGTTCACGCTCACATCTCAAACTTCCCCGCATGGTACCGCAGGACAATATCATTGCCGCCATCCCACGGAAGGTCTACGCCAATGCCCATGCATACCACATCCACTCCATCTCCGTCAATTCGGACCAGGAAACCTACATTTCCGCAGACGATCTTCGTGTCAACTTGTGGAATCTGGGCATCAGCGACCAGAGTTTCAGTGCGTTTCTGATCTAGCTATTACAATCGCGTGACCACTCACCTTATCACGCCAGACATCGTAGACATCAAACCTATCAATATGGAGGAACTCACGGAGGTCATCACCGCCGCCGAGTTCCATCCACAGCATTGCAACTTGTTCATGTACTCGAGTTCAAAGAGTAACATCAAGCTTGCGGACATGCGCGACTCGGCGCTCTGTGATCGTCACGCAAAATGTGCGTCGTTATAGACGGCTACACGGATTGCTTTCTCACTGGGTTTGACAGGCTTCGAGGAAGAGGAGGATCCATCAGCACGTTCATTCTTCTCCGAAATTATCTCCTCCATATCCGATGTCAAATTCAGTCATGACGGACGATACATTCTATCGAGAGACTACTTGTCTCTGAAGATCTGGGACATTAATATGGAGTCACGACCGATCAAGACGATTCCCATACATGACCACCTCCGAGGGAAGCTCTGTGACCTGTATGAGAATGACTGTATTTTCGACAAGTTTGAGTGTGTCTGGGGTGGTGATGACAAGTGCGTACCTTTCTTCTGCCCTGTTTTAGATAATGCTTGAACTCGTTTATCTTATAGACATGTTCTGACCGGATCGTACCACAACTTCTTCCGGATATTTGACACGGAGACAACCGGTGACGTCGTCCTGCAAGCCGACAAGTCCGCGTTTAAAGCGAAGAAGATGGGTGGGCCGCTACCGAACAAGAATGGGCTAAAGAACGGTCGACCAGGTGGTCTGAGAGATGCGATGCAGATGGAAACATTAGACTTTAACAAGAAGATTCTCCACGCGAGCTGGCATCCGAGGGAGAACACAATTGCTGTGAGTGTCGTTCTCAGTCACGCAGATACCTGCGGGGCTGACGAGCCGCAGATCGCTGCCACGAACAACCTGTTCCTTTATAGCGCGGCATGAATTGTTCGCGCGTTCTGTTCATCACGCTCTTCCTCTATCCTCGCAGGGAACACTAGCTTCCCAGTCGACGCTCGACCCAGGACCCCAAAACACATACACCATACACTGTTTCAAGGCGACAATCTAATCATCCTTCTCCCCGACGAGTCATGAAACATTACGATCCTAGGTTCTCTCCACGACCCTTGACACATGTCGCATGTCTTGCTTACGATGACAATTCATGTTTACCATACCCTTTACTCGCCGCGTCGCGTTATCTTGTTTAGTCGTCACCACGTATTTCTTGCATCTCAGTGTATTTTCTGTGGTCCAGTGGGAAACCGTTGATCTGGATGTCCCGTGTTTCTCTATGCTGGTGGTACCTCCCCGCTCCATCTTGGCGGTCGTTCATTTCGTTCTCCCCTTGCCCTCCCCACCACCCCCCGCTACATAATCGTGTTCACAGGAAAAAAGTTACGAGTCTGATCTGGCAAGTAGTAGTTATAGAAGGCGAAGAGTTAAAGGAAGGACAGAAGTAATCGAGATACATGGGTTATCGTAGCTCAGTCGTAGCTGGTGTATCATATGGACACGTTTTTCATTTTCACATCCGGGTTGAATGCGGTTCGGCCGGTCGTGCATGGTGCTCATCTGCCTGCGTGTGTTGCTGTAGCACACACAATTCAACCAAGTCGATCCAGGGTACATCAATCCAAGTTGACACCAGGCAGCGGTGCCATCGATATAGATTGCTGAGTTTGTCAATGGCAGCAAGGAAATCTTTTTTGATGCAAAATAAATCGTAGCATCCATGTTCTCTAAATATCGTCAACTATGGAGTACAGGGGAAAATCGCCGTGGCACACGAGTCCACGCACGAAGCTAATAACCCTGCCAACTCTTGACCTTGGAGAACCAAAACGGCCGCTCATGCTTCAAAGGGAGCGGTACGACCTCTCCATCCTCGATGTTCACCGACTCGTACGAGACGAGATCGAGTTTGTTCCATCGACCGAGCGGTTTGGAACGGAGCGCGAGCGTCATCTGGAAGTGGTAACGGGTGGGTTGAGGGGCGTGGTTGTGGTGAGAGGTGTGACCGTGTGCATCGTGTGCACCGTGTGGGTGCCTCTCGGCGAGGTTGGTGATCAGGACGGTCGAGCCTTCGAGCCGCCAGTCACCGATGTAGAATCCCTGTGGTGGGTGAGCGGGTAAGTGACTCGTTTTGAAAGCGTTCATTGAAACTGGAACCTTCATACGCAACGAGGGCTTGAGCATGGGTATGACGAGCGCGGGCTGGTACTCCTCGTTAGCCAAGAGGGAGAGAACTTGTCCGTCCGGGAAGAACCGACTGAGGCATGTCAGCGTTGATGTGGTAGTCCAGAGGCTACTCACAGATATCGGTGGTATGTGATAAGGTGGCTGACCTATGCCTTTGACATGAGTGATACTAGTTAGCAGTCAGAGTTCGCGACCTACATTGATCCAGGCGTTCTCACTAAGACCTCTCCGACTTCGAAGAGTCACTCAGCGGATGAAATAGGGCATGACACGAGAAACCCACACATAGTGGCATACGGCGATATATACGCCATCTAATCTCAATCTTGGATGTTCGATGTATGTTCTCCGATAGTTGGAGTCGTATTCGTCGACTATCGTTTGCACTGTGACAGCCTCGGGAATTTGTGGTGGTTTATATGCCAAATAGACAAAGTCCCTATCATTGGAGACCGTCACATTTGTGTTGCGGGATAAGGGATAACCATACCTCCATATTGACGGGTCGAGACTAAGGATGCGTGCCTTGCGGCTCACAGTCGCGAAGCGTTCCAGAGTCGTCGTATCGAGATTGCGTAGGATGTACAAGAGTAACTCCTCCGGGATCAAATTGATCGGCACACCCTCCCGGTCGTTTTCTGGCTCAAACATCAACACCTCCGGGAAATTTTCCATAACCTTGGAGAGAATCCCATTCATGTTCATGTGCACTGACTCCTTGCCTTCCGCAACCCTCGTGATGTGACTATCTTTGCCCTCCGTCCCTTCACCCCTGCTAGCAGACGTCGTCTTCCTGTGGCCCATACCGACAGTGGAGCGACCTAATTGTTGCAGCCTCTGCTCCTCCTTGAAGTAGGCACGGTCGACATCTGGATTAAGTCGGAATGCCTGACGATACAACCTCAGCGCTTCGTCCAAGTCGCTTTCCTGCTCATGCTGAACAGCGCTGCGATAGGTTTCGACGGCGTGTGCGATGCTTCCGCTGAGAGGACTCTGACCATGTGATGTATGCAGAGCCTGATGTGAGACGCCAGGAACGGACCACGTCGCGGGTGGCTTCGCTTCGGTCTCGGGCGGAGCAGTGTGAGGAGATGCATGAGACCGAGCGAATGTCTCAGGGGAAGACACCTTGTGCTGATTGGGTTCCACCGTAGCGCCTTGTTGTTGGGCATGCTGTTCTTCCCGCCGCCGTCGGACCTCCTCCTTCCATTGCTCCCTGAATTGCCTGAGCTCGGAGGACTCTGCTTCTGTGTTCACTTTCGTACTGGTAGGCATCCCAAACAAGACGACCTATGGAAGATGAGACTAGCACACGACAATGAACATCAAATGTTGAGGGTACCGATTAGTATCGGTTGACCTCAGGTTCGATCAGCTCGGATGAACATTTGAACCCCGTTCCGGCTGCAATCATGTTGCTGACCAAACCAAATCCTCTCATTCACTATGGGCACTGTACGCGGAGGCGGAGCTCCTCTAGCTGAGCGACCCGTACGCATTGTCCGCGAGTCGGTATTTTGGGATGATCGCCAGAAGACGGAAGGATTCAAGATTGACCTTTACGACGAGGGGTTGTATGACAAACACTAACATGTTGACACTCATGGTAGAATCCTGGTTCTCCCAGAAGACAAGGACCCTGATAGTCCTCGTTGCTCCGAGTCAGCCCTTCAATAAAAAATTCCAACAGCTCGTAAATCCTAGCAAACCTTCGAAACATCTTTGGGACTAATGCAATAATGCCAGTGGTTGATGGTTGCCAGAACGTAATCGGCGGGAATTTTCCCTTCCTAATGGTTCCGGTATCTACAAGGGTATCTACAATCTCGCCCTCGGGCTTAACCCAGAGGTGCGCAAGACACGCTTCTTGATGTCATCACGGTTCAGATTCTTCAGATCACCGTTGTTAGAAGCAACAGTGGTTCTCCGCATCATTTCCGCTCCCCCCATCAAAGTGTGAGGTGGCTGTAGATGAAGGTGAATTCCGTGGTATTGGTGGAGAGGCACCGCTGATTCTCGTCATGTATCAATTTTTTGGTTATCAAGCCATTATCCCAAATTTACGGGTAGGTTGACGCGGATCACTCGAGGGTATCATCCCAGACGCATTCTACGATGAAATAACTCCTCGATCTTCAAGCCTGAGTTGAGGTCAGCATAAACGACGGGCCGGAATTGGATGCATATTGACAGGTAGGAGTGGGTTCCATGATATACTGTGATAACACTGTGATCCCAGTCGTAAGTACCTTGGGCTGAGTGCATTGAAACCAACGAATGGTAGAATTGCGGTGTTGGCCTCAGTGATGGAACTGCTCTGGTGCCACAGCTTCAGGCTTCTTGCTTGCCATGGGAGGTGATGTGATCATGATTCAATCTTTTCACCACAAATGTATACACAACGACTGTTCTCTGCGCGCCGACGAAGACGCTCTCGCATTGCCTTCCGTCATCATACCTTCATCCCGCATCGCCTACTAGTAGTTGTCAAACGTTGTGGACCGTACGTTATGCTTTTTCCATTTGAGTCTTGAAGCAGATAGCTAATACATTGGGTAGAAGATATAACTGCCAGAGGACCCCAAGGCTGAACCACTGGCCACCTCCCTCACCTCGACTCTCAGTCTTTGCTTGGTATTAAACAGCCAGATACTTGTTTCTCTTGGACCTGTCATGTCCACTGAGTTATACCCTGCCCTGGAGTTCATCCAGACGAATGTCATTGCATCCTGTACGGACGCTCATACATTCGGTCAATTATTAATCTTATAGACCAATGCAGTTATTAATGTCACTGCTGTCATATATGATGATCGTGAGTGATGCTTTTGTGCGTGCAAACTGAAGTGAGCATTGCAACCCTACCACTTCAGTCCTCACCTTTTTGAGAGAGGTATGTTTCACTCTCCACATTTATAGATATACGTTCAATTTGCCATTGGGCCATTCCGTAATGTGCGCCTTGCGTGTTCTCCTTGTTCGTCTCCGTGACTCGTGTGAGTCGGTTTAGTCTGGTAACCAAACCCGTCTAATGAGGCATACTTTGGGTGCACGGTAATGGTCATGAAAATGTCCAGTGATATCCCCGGAGTGTCACAAGTATACCCTCCCCTTTCCTCGAGTAATTTTACGGGCACTCGCCTGGATCTGAGCTTTGCTGCGTCGGCGTTGTGAGGGACCACCAAGGACCGGAAGTTTGATTCGGCCTGAGTTGCTATAAACGAAACGGGACATGTCTTATTGTCAACGTTGTGATTGATTCGGTGGACGCCATGTACCTCACTGTGAGTAAGATCACTGAGTAAGCAATTGGTGTGTGCAAAATGATGGCAAGCCTTTAAAACGGTATCATGTAGTGGGAAAACCGTCGCTGCTCAGCAAGTGCTTCCATTCAAATTTCAAGCTGCTCTCCCTCGCCTGTCTGGTCAATTAGTATCCCCTGAACGATAC